>JAESVK010066366.1:0-30520 GCA_017140935.1 Hamamelis virginiana
CAGATGACGGGTGAATGTAAACTTCTTGAGAACTTCTAAGAGTCTTGTACATTCCATTGTGACTGAATGCCTTTCAAAGAATAAAAGCACAAGTATATCAGGAAAGTACCTAGACATGGATTGTCTTAAAAAGGCATCAATGGTTTAAGTTGAAGAATTTTCTCCAAAGAGTGGAATGGAAGATTATAAAATACTTACAAAAGACAATAGGGATACATTCAAATTGTGATCAGGAAGTGCTCACCTCTAAATGACAAGCATTAGCAAAAAACCCAGCAGTAACCGCCTTTCTTAGTACCTGCAAGAGGTGGAACGTAGTAGAACACAGATCATTATTTCCTGTCAAAGGTTTTAACAAAAGATTGTTCAATATTTTAAAAAACAATTGCTATTTTAAATGGAAAGTGCATGTGCTGGGAATGATAAAAAGGCAAAGAAGAATATTAAGCCCGATATAGGAATTTACTATAGAATGTTGATGAAAAAGCTCAATTGTTCCTCTTCACAATAATCCATCCAGCCATGTACTTTTTTCTGGCCGTTCCGAAAATTATTACCCACACTTTGTTATAACAATCTGGTACAATTATGAAACCATTCACCAGGTCAAACCTATAACCTATGACTCACAACTATTTGATGACAATGCCTACAACCCAGACCATTTAGGGATGCAACTTGGATGAATTGAACCTGAACCCAACCCGACCACTGGACAGGATTGGGCTGATATTTTATAAGATTTGGTTGGCCTTGCACTAAAAAGTCTCAACCGAACTGCAATTTATGTTAAGCTTGGGTTGAGTTGCTGGGCAACCTGAACTTACCCAAATCCAACCCCTATATGATATAATATATACTTATGATGATAATAGGATAATGAAGTGTGGTTGTAACATAATAAAGATAGGATAGGAGTGTTTCCATTTAATAAACCCTAAATCAATTATCACACCAAACTGATTCACAGGCAGCATATTGACTCTTTAAACAAAAAGAGAAAACCCTAGTGATGCTTGCACTCTTCTCAGCCATCACTATCATTGTTGCATACCTCATGAGAGATTTTGTCGGCAGCCCATTCAAACTTACTCCCATAAGATAAAGTTTTTGTCTCCCATCACAAGGTAGCCTTTTGCAAGTTGTCTACCGGTAACACTGTTTGAACTAGTATTAGAGAAATCAATCTTTTCATAAATTGATTAAAAACAACCATGTAAACGATTACTTGTAGAGTTGTAGGAGAACTTAATGAGGGTAAAAATATCTGATTTTGAACAACTTATGGTGTCTAAAGGTAAAGCTTCGAATAAAATACAAAAAGGAAAAGCTATCGGACCAGATAATATTCCGATTTGATCTGTATAAGAATGAGGAATTAATAGAAAATACGCATTAGCAGTAGGGACAAAAAAAATAGTTTTAACCTTTTATCTCTGAATGAATTAGTGAAAGTGTTGCACTATGTTACCTGCATATCTCCGTCACAAGATTTTAACGCTATGCCTAATCGCTGTGCTATTCTTTTGAGCTGTTCTCTAATTTCAATAACTTTTTTCTGCAAAACAATTGATCCATTTTCAACATGAATGATACGTCTAAAAACAGTATCAGATAAAAGTGCTTAAAAGAAAGTAAACATACAGATAACATTATAACAGATCACTGGACAAAAGCCTAAAAATTTAGAGTAAATAATACCCGTTCTTAAAATGTTTAAGAATGCTAACAAACAGATACGCACCATGGCCTGGTAGTTTACAAAGTTCTTATGACACCACTGCGAAGATTTACTCGACCGAAGAAATCCTTTGTATATATTTAGGTATGTTACATGGTCACCCTGCATAGTATCAAGAAAGTTGAATAAGATATAGCACAATAAATACTGAGCAAATGAAAAATGCTATAACACAAGAAATATAGGGGAAAAAACTCAGGAAAAAAAAAAAAAAAAAACCCGTTTTTTTTAAAAAAATATTTAAAAAATATTTATAAAATTAAAAATTAAATAACAAAAAAAATATAAGGAAAAAAAATAAGGAAAAAAAAAAAAAAATCACCCGGTTGTGTAGAATAGGAGTGTTGAATAGATATTCATAGTACTATTCTATGCATCAAACATGCCATATCACCTAAAATGAAATAGTAAACATGATAGCATATTCTGATTCCAGGTCAATTTACGGACACCTGATGAAGTTTAACCTAAAACATTAAGCATAAAACCATTAAAAAAATTCGGCTGCATACAATCACCCAAAATTGTTAGTAATTCATGGAAGGTTAGATAGAACCATGATCTCGGCCCATTTTCCGGCTTAGAGAGGTAAATGGATGAGCAAAGATTGGGACTAACAAAGGGTGCCCAAAAAATTGGGTTAAAGTCAGGTCCTGATCAGACAATTGACAGGCATAACAACTATTTGCCGCGTTCAAACCTGGTTGGACAGAATATTCTGTTGAAACCAGGTTTACCAGATTAGACAAAACAAGTCCAGTGCGATTGTGAGCATGGTGGTCCTGGATTGGACAATTGACAGCTACATTAATAAGCAATCTAACCCATATTGACCTTGCCTTGCATGGTAGGACAAAATCAAGCTGGCAGGTCAGTCTAAAAATTGCCACGCCTACGATTGACCTCAAGGATGTACAACCATATATACACAGAATGAGGGTAACAATCAAACAACAGAAACTCCTGAATAGATGGGGCTAATGTCCAAAACACATACACACGCACACAGAATCATAAACGACAATGGTCCCATACTAGGTTCTAGAAGTGTGTCATCACTATTTTTCTTTGATGGGTATTGTCACTAAAATGGCGCAGCATTTATAGGATGATAGGACGTGTATCAATAGTTGGGCATATTAAGTTCCCCCAACAAATTCAGATTAGATTTGAAAAGATGTAAGTTTTTGCATTCAAGCAAGAAGAAAGAACCTCTCTAACTACCAATTTGGTGACAATCTCCAGCAAATAAAATCCCAGTGCACATCCCCATCCACCCAAAGGAACTCTTCCACAATGCTACACTAAATAAAATGGAAGCTTCATCTTTGAAGAATCCTCCCCACGCCAAGTGACATTCCAAAAGAAACCTTTGCTACCATTTCCTAGCAATAAAGCCCTATTCCATTCCAGAGATCTCAAAACTTTTCACAATCACTTTCCACATCCCCACAACATGGGTCCCTCTAAGTTTCTAACTCTTGAAAAAATCCACTTATCTCGTGACCCCACTTATTTGAGATCATCATGCAAATACCCGCCCTTTCAGCCTTCCAATAGAAATACATTTAGTCCAAGCAGGATTTTAAATCATTTCTTACTAATTTTATTCATGTTGTATTGGACCGTCTCCTCACTCTAGCACCTTCAAGTCGCAAAAACTTTCCTGCTGGAGCAGTCATAGATCTAGCTATGAAACCATCTCAATTTGTGTTCCCTTATGACCTATTGATTGCCTTGAGTTCACCAGATTGCCCCTTTAAACCTATTTTTCTCTAACTCAACTCATCCATGTTACTAACCCTTATCTCATTCATAGATACCATTTGAACATGATGTTCTTTATTTTTACCAACATTCTGCTCTGTTAAGCATATCTGGTTTTGGTGGACAATCTATTGCACAATTTGTGATATAATAGCCACATGAACTAAAAGTGGAACAAAAAGAGATATAGGTCATGTGGAATTTTCTTAACTAATGCCCAGACCTTGCTTTTTCTTCCATGTTAAGAAAGATTCTTGAGTGTGGAGAATTCTGCACTACTTCATTCGCGTGGAGAACTCTCACATGACAAATACAATGAAATATCCTCATCAATTAAAGAAGGAAAGGCTGATACAACAACATGGGTAGTTTCACGTAGATGTTAAAACATTATACCTCAAGAGAGAGATTTTAAACTTAATTTAGGTTAAATGTCAACAGTCATTCAGATGAGCAAATGATAGTGTAATGTGCATTCATGAAGCAGAAATTCATGTAAAAATCTGTTTCTTAATAAAAGCCATAAAGCTCTCTCTCTTTCTTTCTTTTTTTCCTTTTTATTTTTTTTTTGCCATTCATAGAATCGACAAAACACATGTAATAACACCAAAACAGTGAGGATTGAGGCTTTAAAGAATTTTCTCTTTAGATCATTTCTGTTTTCTTGACAGGATTCACAAAAGTTTTAGAGATTTAACCCAAGATTGTATTGTTCTAGAAGCGATTGCTGAGAATTTTAACAGTTTACCTTCAGATGTAACTAGCCCAAGCTAAAATAATAAGCATACCAAAACAATTAAAATACCATGTTAAGTTTCCAACCTAAAAGCCTAAGCTTGTAGGTGGAGGGCCCAATATAGGTATATGAAGCTATAGCAAGCCTTTCATTTAGGTGATGTGGGACATAGTGGATTTCATTCTTCTACACCCCCCCTCACGTTCAGGCTCGTTTGGGCCTTGTCACTTGGATAACCAATGCTCTGATACCATGTGACAAATAGTAACTTTCTGAATTGTTTCTAATTCATTGAAAAATAGTTTACAGCCAGAAAATATATACACAGCCAAAAAAGAAGTAACTAAATCTCTACAAAAAGGAAACTTCCTAACTAGTATATACAGCTCACCAAAATTCTTAAAAATCAGGGATTATACAAAATTCTCTACAATTAGACATTATTCCTAATAAAACCATATCATTCGACAATATTCATGAATTCAAATCCAAATATAGAACACACAAGTCAAAGAGATGCAACGAGGGTACAAACTTCATGGACATTTAGCCCAATAAATATCCATATTGTAGTATGGTATCATCAAGACAAATCTTTGAGCAATGAATATCTGAATTGTAGTGTGGTATCATCGAGGACAACTCTTGATGCATAGAAATATAGAAGATTTATTATAATTTGGTATGAAATTATAAGGTAAGGTAAATCATTTGGAACATGATACCAAGAACCTCAGCAGCAGCAAATCTCAGCTTGGCTTCATCCAACTCCTTTTGTGCTCCCCTAACAGAAACCCAGATAGACTGCAAAAAGATATTTGAAGTGTTAACTACTACTAAGCTGGAAGAATCTGCTTGCAAGGCCTGTTTGCTACCATTTCAAACAAATGAAAATACTTGACAAAATCTGATACAACGGTAATAGGTAATGAACTAACAACGGGACAAAAGAAAAAATTTACCTGTATGGAAAGAACAGCTGCAATAGTAATGATCTCCTCAGAACACCCAAGTTGGTTTGAGGATAATATCATTTTCGAGATCATCGGGTCCTGCAAAAGGGGAAAAAATTCCAGTTCTCAATAATTGAAACCAAGAAATTTGACTATTTATTTTTTGTTTACGAAGCATTTTATAAAAAGTAGATATTAATCACGTGTTTGTCAACCTAATAAAACAAGATACATCCCATTACAGAAACCAACAGTTATCTAGAATACCAGTCATACAATGAATTTATAATTAAGCGAACAACTTGAAATATCTGGTTGAGCCGACAGATTTAAACAATAATTTTGCAAAGCATTAGAAGCCACCATGATTGCTACTCTCAAACTGATTCACAAATACAAATCTCATATAGCAGGGGAAAATAATAAATAAAAGCAAGAGGTTCAATCAGAAAACAAGAAAGGAAAAAAATAAAAATACTGACCTGATTGAGGATATCAAAAACAATGCAACAAATAAAAACACAGGAGTATTAGTGGAGAAATATATATGGAACAAACATCCTTAATTTTCAAATAATAAACCATGAATAAGTAATTGAAGAACCAAAGTTCTCACAACTCCATGGAACTATGGAAGCCCAATGTATTTCTCTAAGAAGAGAAATACAAGCCAGCAATAAGCATTAAACTCTATCTTTCTCTCCCCACTTATAATTGTTGTAGAAAAGGTTATGCCATAAACAATTCTTATTTGCAGCGGCAAACTTAAAAAAGCTGTGAAAGAATACGTTTCATGCTTTTTTTATGAAAGCAATGAAGAGAGCTTCATAATTGGGATTCAGACATAATTTAACAAACCAAAATATCTATGTAATATATTGCAACACTGACCAAATACCTTGCTAAGTTCAGGCAAAAAAAAAAAAAAAAACTCATATAAATAATACATGTACCCACCCAAATTCACTATAATCTAAGCAAAACCCTCTGAAAATTTAATAAATGGAAAAAAAGAATTCAAGCAATGGTGACTTGGGACAAACTTTCTTAGATGATGAAAAAGGAAACAAGGAAGAGAGAATCCCTCCCAAAAAGAATTAGCAAACAATGATCACGAAAAAGGGGAACAGACACACCCACTCAACCACTACACTCACCCCCATCTCTCTTTTTCCCACCCAAAAAACGCCTAACAGACAAACAGCAACCACAACATTATGCCTACATCTCACAATGATTTGACATTCACTACCAACATAGTGACAAATGTTAAAGACATTGTGGAACCAGGTGTATTTCAGTCAACAAAGCAACCAGCAATAATTTTAACGAAAGAGGAAAAACTGCTAACGAGATGGAGAAAAACTACAAGTCAACAATAAAAGCATTCATATGAACTATAAAGAAATAAGATAAGGGATGCATACTAATGGAATCTCTGCAATTTGAAATCCAACAGGCGAAGTTAGTTTAGCATCGTCATCTAGGATTCCAAGTGAATAAAGTACTTCAAGTGCTCTGACCATTGCTTCAGGTGATGGAGACGCTGGCCAATCAAAGCCTAATATATTATCTATACCCAAGGCCTTTAACTGTGATATCATGACAAATAATTAGCATCTGAGAAACTACGATTTTCCCTTCAAAGGCAGGGATTCATGAAAACTTATGAAACTGCAAATTCATGTTTACACTGAAGCACAAAAACAGTTCTTAAGAAAAATAAAATAACATAACCATATTAAAAATTAAAATTGAAATATAACCATAGTGTACATTTTAAAAGAAATAACATAATTATATATAAAAAAAATATGGTTAATATGCAAATTAACATTTAAAATTAGATGAAATGAGATATAACAATAGTCGTAATGAGTCATAAATAAATTAATGTGCATGTGTGTGTATTGTTGTGTCCTTATTGTGTCCATGTCCTATGTTCTAGGAATTTGTCGGCATGTCGACATCACGTTGCATCCGTGTGACATTGCCATGTCTATGCAAGTATGCAACACAGTAAAGAAGGAAGTAAAAAGTTCATTTGAGCAGGCATTTCCTTATGAAAATTTGTGAGACGACTAAGGTATTATTTAGGGAATAGAAATAGCCAAGTCTTGGAAGGAAAATTCACCAACACAAAGAAATTGCGAAGAGAGGCATTGGATGACACGAATGATATGTGCCAATCCAATTGAAACTACCATTGGATTCACATTTAATAATAAATTCCTTGATGATCTCAGAACATATAGATGATTTGTAACAAAATTAATAAATCAACAATGCCCACCTAAAAATTACATTAGCAGCTGGTATAGCTATAAATAATACTTACCGACTAAACTAGGAGGCTATGTGCTATATCTAGAGAAATGTAAGGGCCCAATTGGAGCGTCGGAATTGGGGCTAGAATTCGGGGTCAAAAATGGAATTAAGCTACCAATTCCAATTCTAGCGTTTGTCGGCCCACTAGAATTTGAATCTTAATTCCATGCGGTAATTCCAACAGAATTCTAAATAGGCATAAAAGGAGGCACTTCAATTATTTGGGGTTGAGTCGAAAATTGCAATTCCGTCTCTTGCCTCTCTCCTTCCCAATAAAAATATCCCAAACTCATTTCACTCACTGCTCTTTATCTGCCTCCTCTATCTAGGGTTTTGGCCTTCCTACACTCCATCTTTCTCACTCAAAACTACAGGTCTCCCTCTGCCCTCTCTCAAAACTGCAGCTCTCTCTCTCTCTCTCTCTCTCTCTCAATCTGTTGCCAGATGCTTGTTCTTTTCTTCAATATATATATATATATATATATATATATATATATATAAACTTTCCCCCTTGTCGCTGAACAGGTGTTACTGGAGCAATTGTTGTTTGTTCTGAAGATTCATCAACAGTTAGGGATCCTGACAAATCTAACTTTTCAAGAGTTTCCAGAATTTCAACTGGTTCTGGGTTCTTTGATTTCTTATTGTAATAGAGCAATCTGAGCTCTGATGAAGTACCTGCAGTGGATATGGTTAGGAAATATAGCACAACCAATGTACCACAGAGGAATGAAGGCAAACTCACAAGGAATCAAAGGATCCAAAAAACCCTGATTCTAGACGACTTAAGGACTCACAACCTGGTGTGTGTATATATATACATATGGTGAGATGAATCTTTTTGTTTGTTTAGAAAGGGGCTTTGATTTGAGTTGATCTGCTATGGAGATGGTGGTACTTATTAATCTATGAAGCCAGTTTTATCAATCTAGAATTAAAATTTTGGAAGAAAAAATACAATTTCTAATTTCAAATTCTTTAGGCCATCCAATCATTAGAATCACAATTTAGTTCCAATTCCAATTCTGTCAGAATTGGAATTGAAATTACAAATCTCTATTTCAATTCCATTTCCACGTTCCAATCAAACCCTAAAGGGAATTCATGGTAAAGCAACCTGCATTTGAGCCTTCTAAAATCTAGTTAACACTGGTTTCTCAAATGTTGATAGGGCTGGTTATTGCTTGAATAGAAGTTCAATCACCCTAAAAGGGGGGAAAAAAAAAAACCAATGGAAAAGCAAGAAGCAGAATGTCCAGCAGAGTCGAAGTACACAGCTACAGAAAAATAGCAAATACAACATGTGAGCTGATGTAAGTCAAATTTCTTTGGCAGCAATTCACTAGCTTCGCTCTTATGATAATATTTTGTAATCAGATTGCAACATAAAATGAAACAAATTGTCATTTTGCAAGGGCTATGACAACAAAGAAACAAAATACTGCATCCTATCTTAAATCGAAGAAGGATATATATCTACTGCAGCCTGGGAAAATGACATTTTTCAAATGTTTGAAAGATGCTAAGTATGATGGATATCTGTAATCCAATTTTGAAAGGGGTTCTAATGAGTTATGGTGTGAGCATTACAATAATGACAATTCAGTCTTTTCACATTTCTAGACATAATATAAAGAGGTGTTGGCCCAAGTTACACCTAGCTCTCTCATTCTTTTCTATCTCCTATACTTGTTTCTTTTCTCTGCAATTGCTAACACTATAAATCACGATACAGTCATCAAGAAGAATTGACAGAATAGCTATGCTTGTAAAAAGCAAAAACTGCATAAGCCAATGCATCACAACTTAAGCACCACATATACTTGGAACCATTCTGAATGTAATAATGTTAAAACTTAAAAGTAATAAAAGTAGTACTATACAACTGCTACACATAGATATCATTGCAACAAAATTGCAAACCTGAATTACACAGGAAACAAGATTTGATCTCTGCATCTCTGGAATTCCCTGACCAGGCATTTCATTGACAAAATATTCTTCCGTATATAGCCTGGTTGCAGCCAAAGGCCAACAAGTAACTTTGTCATGCATGCATGAAACAGAAGATCAATGTGTATATGTAGATAATGGCACCTAAGATGATGAATTTTGAGAATATCATGAATAATATTGGATGGAAAGCACACCACTAAAATAGAAACAGAAATTTTATTAAGAAAATAAACAAAAGAGTTGCACAAAGGAAAGACAAGGAGACCTTCACAAAGAACAAGAGAAGACAAGTTGAACACTATAAATTGTAAAAATGTCCCCCAAATTACTCAACAGTAGAAGCCCCTCTATTAGGTGAGGAAGAGGCTGAATATAGACCTTCTCCCACTTCACAAGTCCTTCACTAACTTCTACCACAGGATTCCAAAACTCAATGGTGGTGGATTGCCCCAAAACTAAAAGAAAGGCCAAGATATGAGGTTAAAAACATCAATGCTTTCAAATAATAAAAAGAACAGCCACTGAAGGAGAGAGGGAGGTGAGAAGGGGGGGAGGAATATATATATATATATATATATATATATATATATATATAAGGCAGTTCTACAAGTCAAACCCGCCAATAACAGTAAGTGAAACTCTTTTTATGCAAACAGCAGGGCAATCTTATATTGAATATTAACATGCAGACTATTTAAATCATGTTCCTTAATTTAGAAGCACATCATAATGTTGCACAATACTTTTAACTAAAGGGACACACATTATTTACATAGTTGAAGGCCTACTCAATAGTTAGATGCTTGAGAGCATGACCTGGACAAGGCAGCCAACTTTGGAAGCAATAGCAAGATGTGGATATAATTAGGGGTACCAATTCCTTAATTTTGATGTAGTAAACTATAATATAAACAAGTGATATTTGGTTAAACACCTGAATGGTTCATCTTTAAATTTTAATGATAAAAAACTAACAGGTTCAAGCTTTAAAAGTTGGAACAATTAATAAATTAATTGTAATGAAATAATTGTAACGATTAATCACAACACACAACTTAAAAGATAATAATAAGTGCCACTTGTAAAAAATAACAGCATGTAGTAAGCTAGACACCTATAGCACTTCCCCGGTCGCACCCTTCCAGCCCTACCAGCCCTTTGTCGAGCAGAAGCCTTGGATATTGGTGCCACTACCAAGTTTTCAATATCTGAGATCTGTAGCATAGTAAATAAATGTATAAAATTAAAAACAAAAAGGACACATAAAATATAAAAAACTACAGTTCTTACATCCCAAAAAAATAAAAGCAAACATCAAAAGAAGTAACTCTTATGGATAGTAAAGAGAGAGGGAGGTTTTGTTTCTGTTTTTTCTTTAAAAAAACAAATTTAGTGTAATGTGTTTTTAACAATTAATCATCACAGTCTGTAGAAAATTCAAGAGCAATCATCCACAAATTGATCAACAACTCTGGTAACTCCTAAAGAATTAAAAACATCAAGCATAGGCAGATGCTCTAAGTCGATTTGGATTCCCAGACAGAAATTAGCAGGAATTTGACTGTGGTACTCGGGTCAACAGTTAAAGACATAAATAAGGGTATTTTGAAGTCATAAATAACAATTACAAAGCATGATTTTGTATGACAAGGATGCCAAAGATTCTATTCCAGCTTAGGAACTGACTATTCCATTACAACAATTAAACATCAGAATAATGGCAATGAAGATACCGGATTGTAGAATCTCTGTTTTGAAAACCCACAATCAATAACATAGACAATGCCCTGCAGGAATTGGAGAAATAAAGGTTGTGGATGAAAATGCACAGCCTGGCTGGTGCTAATGTATCAAGTGTTCTAAATATCACTCCAGAATGCAAAGATTTTACCTCCAAAGTCAATGATGTCTCTGCTATATTTGTTGATATCACCACTTTCCTCTTCCCTCTAGGAGTGGGAGAAAACACCAGATCCTACAAAGAAGAAAGATAGAGTCTATAGATCATAAATTCAATGAGCCAAAACTCTGCAGAATGCAAATACCAATCGCTAACCTGATTTGCACGTGAAAGTCCCGAGTACAAAGGCAAGACAATCAATCCTGGAAATGAAGGTGTGGTAATAAAAATATTGTCTAATAAATCAAATAAGCTGATGAAAAATATGCCGTACAATAAATATGTCATCCTGCCACTGTCACAATCAATGAAGAACCATGCAAAGAGCACGACTACTTGAACTTCCTGACACTGAGAACTTCAGGTAGCACATGGACCACAATCCTGTTTTGAGATCAGGACACGTGGTGCAAAAAATCTTACAAAGGTGTACTAGTTGTGCTTCCTTTAATTTTTTTGCCACATGTCCTCATCAGAATACAGAAAAATTCAAGGACCACCTGACCTTTCGCCCCAATACTTCACGACACACACACACACACATACACATATCCAAATGTTGCCGAAAAAGTAATAATTTTTTACAATGGCGTCACTGAAGAAAATTCACACTGGATGTTGGTATAATTTGTTTTTGATTGGTTTCCTCAATGGGCTTCAAATAAATCATCAATTCAGGATAATGTATTCATGAACCCATTTATTGAGGGTTCGTAAAGCTTAGTGCTTTTCTCATGGTAAGTAATCATTACAAGTTGCAAGTTACCCAAAACTTACTGTTTATCCGTGCAATTCCTAATAGGCAAGTAAAGATAATGCCAGTGACTTGATAAACCTAATGTTGTTGAAACTCATACAAGATATCAATACAAGATAAAGGGGGGGTGCATATAGCGCACACACAAATATATATGTTTACATACATGTATGATTGCACCTACTTCGGGATAAAAATATGTGAACCGCTGAAAGTTCATGTCATAAATGCTAAATTAGAGATACCTGAAGAATTCCTGGCATTATTATGAGCTTCTTCAGTAAGCAACTGAGCAGCAGCATCAATATCATCTTGACCTGTAAGGAATACAAGAACATCGCCCATGGGTTCCTAAGAAACATACATAAAAATGGATACCAATGTCAGATGATCATTCTGTGCTAAAATAAATTAAAATTTTTTCAATATTGACCAATAAAAGAAATATCATTCTAAGCAAATGTCAGTAGGAAAAAGTTTGCAATTGATTTGGGAAAATGGAGTCTTATTCTAAAATCCACGGATGAAAACAAATTGTTATAAGAACACCATATAAGATTTATAGATCAGGTAGCAGTTTTACTATGGAAAGCATTGCATATAGTGTAATTTGCAATTTAGTACATCAGAGAAAGAGTAGAAAATAGACCTGAATACCCAAGAAAGATGAATAAACAACATAACACACATCATACAAGAACGATTTATTCATTAATGTAGATATATAGAAAATTAAAAGGTGTAGGGTATAGAAAACTTATGACCCCTTAGTTGCAGGGTCAACTCCTCAGATTGCCAAAACTCAAGACAAAAAGTCTTCAGATTGCCAAAACTCAAGATAAAAGTTTTAGGGACAAATATAACCTTCGTTAATAATTTCCCCAACACAGAAGCATCACTAAGCATTTCACCATCATCAGTGAAAGATAGCTCTTGTTATTTGTCTAAGGTGATGATTAGTTAAACCAACAGTCTGAGGTTAATTGTAATAACCCTTTACCAAAAATGGTTAGCAGAAAATTCACCTGATAAACTTACAGAGCAAAGGAGCAAGGAGTTAAAATATGTCATTGCTATACAATATGAGCCACCGCATATGTGGATACATGGAAGGCTGGAAGCTTTCAAATACAAATGCCGCTACTTTTTAGCAACTAGGGAGTTCATATGGGAAGCCCTTGTAGAAGTTTTATAAAGACATCCCAATCATTATTATCATATTGTTAGTAGCCCTACATAAAATGCAGTTTGTTAAGCTAAGCAAATATTTCAGAAACATGATAGAAGTTAGAACCTTATATCCTTCATTGAGAGGCTTTATTTTTAAGTTTTACAGTGTTTATGAGTAATTTTAGAGGCCGTTTGGGATACCTTATTACTATTGAACCAGGTCAGCTGAAGATTGGCTGGCCAGCCTTAAAATATTTTTGGTATTGGTATATGTTTGGATTTTTACAGCAGTTCAAGGTCAATAAAAAAGGATACTTAAAGAGGTGCAATCTGAAACCAACTTAACGTTGGTTTACTTTTAAACTGAATTACATAATGGAGCGGAACCCAACCTGAACCATTTAATGAAATACCCAACAAGCCTCTTAGGTCCATAACAGGCTGCTATGGGCAGTGACATAATAGTAGTTAGAGTTATTTGATTAAGAAGATCAAATTAAGTATTTTCCTTTTTTGAGATCAAAAGATCATTCACCAGAAGCCTTCTAGAGTCTACTAGAGTACTCTGAGAATATCTGTATGATATTCCCTGCAGATTGTGAGTACAACACCACTTTATATCTGCCATAAAATCAATAACACAAGGACATGGATTAAGTAAATTGAGATTTAACTGTTCTTCATGATTCTAAATTGCTGTCTTCAGTGAGTTATGAAAAGTAATTTCAACCCATTCTACATCATTCCTTCTCTTAGTCTATTAAAAAACAAAAGGAAGTGGTTCCATTTGTTGTCACGGACAAATTTCCCAGTGAAACAATAGGGCTTTGAGTATTTATAAGCCATAAAGCAAGTTTTTAATCAGCAATACTTTGTATTAATTTGTGCATTTCAAGAGAAGTTTACTTTTATATACATGTGTGTGTAAAGGAATTATCATCTGCCTATGGAGGAAAAGTTAATATAGATAATCTTTTAGGTACCTGATCATGAATCAAAAGGACGGTTGAAACAGCAGCGTGAACATAGTCTGGGACAGGCTCCTCAACATAATGAGTTTCGACATTAAACCCTCTACCCTGAAAGTTACATAGATATCTGTCATATCTCAATTTTGTTATACACAGTGACTTATTATAAGTATAAGTTGGTTTCCAAAATAAAAAATATAGACAAACAAACAGACGGACAAAGGGAAGTTGGTTTCCAAAATAAAAGCTATAGAACCAGACATACATACACTAACTTCATGCCTGGATGCCCACTGGGGAGAGAGAGAGAGAGAGAGAGAGAGAGAGAGTCATAGCACCAGCATAACATACCTCAACTGATAGAATGGCTGGCTCTGTCCTTGGTCCAAGCTCCTCGCCTTCCAGTCCTCGACGCCTTTTGCTAGTTTACAACAAATACAAGAAGTCTGAATTCATATTGGACTTCAGAAACTCATTGATAACAGTCACCAACTGAGTGTGGTTGGAGTTGGTCCTATTAAGAGAATTTGGTTGCCCCTTTTAAAAATGATTTTGTTTTATTAATTATCAATAACAGTAGATGAAATCCATACAATTGACCAACAACCATCTTATCTATAAGAACGGAAAATTCCCAAGAAATGTTGTGTACAAAGTTGGACAAAGACAGTCAACCATCTTCTTTTGTATTGTTCGGTACCCTCAGATCTATGGTACTTCATCTTTTCTATCTTGGCCTGAAGTGGGTGCTGCCACAGTCAGTTGAGGATCCTCTGAAGGGTTAGAGGTTCACAATTTTTCATAGTCATATTTTGAAAGCATGGAAGGTGGCCCCTACATATTACATATATTTTGTGTTGTATCTGGAAGGAGAGAAACCAAAGAATTTTTTAAGTTTATAAGCTCTCCAATTTTGGCTTTGAAGAAGGTGGTCCTGTAATCTTTATTCTACGGGTGTCCGCCTCTGGTGAGACTAAGGATGGCTCCTTGAGTAAATATTTGGACTCTCTGTGCTTGGCACATTATTAATTTTGTGGGTTTCAATTAATAAAATTTTCTGAATTTGGATTTGTCAAACTTAAAAATTGTGTCAACAGTATCAAATAAGGGACACCTCATTCAATGCAAAGTTGAAACACCACTTTGCACTCCGTCAATTCACCTCACCTTTAGTACTTTTGGAGCCTAAACAAGTCCCCACTCACAAAATAAGATAGTTGAGTACATCCAACAATCAAAATTTATCCAAGTATCACGGCCGGTAACTTACTCAAATTTTGAGCAAGCAGCATGGACAATAACTTCGTTCCAGGCTTCCAGCTATGTAATAATAAATAGAATAAGCTCTATCCATTAAATACCATTCTCTTAAACCCCAACCACGACAAATGCAAGATATTTTGGGAAAACTTAAAGATAGCACATGTAAATGCTCATGGATATACATAGGTAAATATGGAGGCCGTGAGAGCTATGTGAACTTGGTTAGGTTTTAAAAGTGACATGGGAATTAAGTTGTGGGATCATCATACTGAAACATAATATTTTAAATGACTCTTTGGGAGTAAAGATTTTTTAAATTATTATGTTAAATAAACCAACTACAATTTACTTGAGGAGCACTGCATTGCACAAATTTGCCAATGCTGAAAAAGAATACTGATCATTGACATGCTATTTTTTTTTTTTTTTATTCAATGTGAAGCCAACATCAAATTTCTAGCACCTACGGGCTCTGGGAGCAATGTGAACTTGTTTATGATATTTAAAAGTGACATGGGAATTAACTTGTGCGATCTTGCCATCATAGTGAAACATAACATTTTACATGATTCTTTGGGATTTTTTTTTTTCTTTATTGAAAAAAGTCAAAGAGGCCAGAACAGAAAACGTATACAGGAGGTATACCAGAAAGTAAAGAAACACTCTATAAAAGGCTACAAAGCACAAATCTAAGAACTCCAAAATGTTAAATACTGCAATGCACAAATTTGCCAATGCTAAAAAACAAAATACCGATTATTGCATGCTAAAATTTTGTTATTAAATGTGAAGCCAACATCAAATTTCTAGTGCCTTGAATAAAACTTTTATGCAAAAAGTATGTTAAGAATAGTATAATGGAAACAGCAATTAAAACAAAGAATGAACAGAATCCAACTTCATACAAAAGCTTAGAAGAAAACCTGGTCTGGAAGAAAGAAGACATCGATTTCGCTTCAATTGTAGCAGATGAAATTATTAGGCGAAGCTCAGGTCGTCGCCGTTGGATCTGTAATTTCAGTAATTAGTCATCAGAAAAAACGTACTCCAATATAGACAATATGGACATACTTATTAGTGCTTTATAAATCAATCACGGGTTGGTCATTATTAAAATAAGCAATACCTTTTTCAGAAGACCCAGTAATATATCTGTCGAAAGAGACCTTTCATGAGCCTCATCTACCATTATGACACTGATAAGATCACATTGGGAATAAAGTTATGGCCGCTTTACATAAAAGAAAATGTTATACAAAGATATATCAATTTATATTGGAGCATAAAATAACCTTAAAGCTAGTAAAGAATAAGTTAAATGAGTCAGTAGTCCTAATTAAAGTGAAAAAGTTAAAAGTTCAAGAGAAAAACATTAACAGGTTCTCCAAAACATGAAATTGAGAAACTAAAGCAATAAATGGAACTAAAAAGGAAAAGATGGCATGCTAAATGGAAAGCACGAAAGAAATTTCTAAAATCATGACTAGTACCTGTATTTGGTTAAAAGAGGATCATCCATCATCTCCCTGAGTAACACCCCATCTGTGAGAAATTTGATCATAGTTACACCCTGTGCTGCCAAAACAGGAAAATTCCCAGCATTCATGACATGCAACTACAGGCTGAACAAAAGATAATGATCCCTAAGAGAGTCTCTGAGTTCTATTTCCATTAACTAGAGCCTTTCAATTGTTCAAATGGTATGCCAAAGCAGGATGCAGTATTTGCATATACAGAAGCTGCCCAAAGGGTAAAAGATAATACAACCAGAGAATACTTGAGATCTTGAATAAAGAATAAAGAAAGTAGGAGGTCGCACTGTATTAGTAAGATCTTCAAATCGAATCGTGTAGCCAACTTCCTCCCCAAGCTTAACCCCCATCTCTTCAGCCACCCTTGATGCAACAGCCTGTGCATTGGTACCGGCTAATAGTTGTTAGAAATAAATTATAATGAAATTATTCTAAATTGAACCATTATGAAAATTGCGGGCCACAATTGAAATAGAAACTAAACTCAGTAAGGCATTTAAGACTAATGAAAGAAATGGGAGTACAGTAGGAAAGAAATGGGAGTACAGTAGGAGGCTTAATCCATTACAATTTAAGAAGGATTTTGATCATATTGAAGCCTTGACCGCTAAGAAGAGTATTCACTCCAGTCTAGGCTTATGTCTCCAAGGGTTAATTTTAGAAGGCAATTCTTTAAAGATCATTCATGAATTGCAGGATATTTGCATTGATGCCAGATATGTGCTTTTTTATGAAAAAGGAACAATGAAACTAGCAACCACATGGCTAGTCTTGTGACCCAATATACCCCTGCATGATTATCCAAATATCTCTATAAGATTTCTTTCCAGGGCCAATGACGATTCCACCATGATTGTCATGACACTTGGTCAACGTTTAAAATTCAACTCTTCAACTCTTTAGGAAACTTTTTATATTTCAAGTTTTAACCAAATTAAGCTAGAAATTTACAAAACAACAATGAATAAATCATCTAACCCAGGTTATTATTCCAATGTCAAACTGGTTCAAATTATTCAAGTTCTTGGACAGAAGCCGCACCAGTCAACATTTCTTCTTTTGAAATCTAGCTTAAGTCTTAACATACAATAGGAAAGAGGGGAAGGGAGAAAAAAAATGTAAAGTGACACAGTTTGCATCAGATCAAATTTCATACACAAGTGAACAATCAATTCAAATGAAATAATTTTTCAACCATACAATTTCAAAAACTCTTCACTCACAACACTGCTTAAAACTTCTCCATGAAAAGATTTTTGAAGGATAATCTATTGTAACAATCCAAATAATTTTTGAATGGATTGAAAAAATCAATGAAAATTAAATTAAAACAGCACCTGGACAGCCAATCGTCTTGGCTGCGTGCAAGCTATTAGGCGCCCACCGTCAGCCCAGCCTGCTTCTTTAAGGTACTGCAATATTAGAAGAGGCAAACAAACATTTGAATTTATCAAAATTTATCTATTCAAAGAATTTAAGGCTCGAAATATATTAAACAATTTATAAAAAATATTCCAACCCAAAAGATAGAAATAGAAATTAGCTCACAAGTAACGGAAATATTCAAGGGGCAAGGCCGTGTTTGGCCATGCCATGGAAATTCAATTATGCCATATTGTTTTCCAAAGTACCTAAACGAACAAATCCACTAATAAAGATTGGACCCATTATTGAAAATAGAGACATCACTACTTATGATAGTAAAAATTCAACATACTGACATTTCATGAGCACAAGGAAATCACTCACTCTTCAAGGAAAGACCAAACCCACCCCTAAGAACTTGAAAATGGTCCTCAATGAAAATGCATTATTTAAAAATTAAAAATTAGACAACAATACACCGGTTCCCTCTATTTGTTTCTCGGGATCCAAACAGAATATGCTAAGTAAACATTTTTCTTTCCTCACATTCCTTCCATGAACTGAACTGGGTCTTTAAGCATATACAAATAAAGAGAACGAACCTGTGGTATCTGCGTGGTTTTGCCGCTACCAGTCTCGCCAACAATAATGGTAGTGGCGTGAGTCTCCACCAAATACAGAATTGCGGTTCGGTACTTAAAGACGGGAAGCCTCTGCCTCTGCTTCTCGATACTCGAATGCCCATATCTGTAAGCCAATTTCACAATAAATAGAGATAGATATACATATACACATGTATATATGATGAAGAATATGGTGATGGTGAAGAAAGAGAATACCCGGAAGAGGAGGAAGAAGAAGAAGTAGAGTAAAAAAGTACACCGCCTTCTTCATCGTCGAGCAGGCGAGGCCTCTCGGAGCCTGGTTTCCAGAATTGAGACATGTATGGCTTTTTCCACCGTGGGCGATTGGTCTCGGTCGAAGGAACACTTCAACAGAAGAGAAGGGGAACAAGGGAAATGGCCGGATCGGGCCGGGCCGGGCCGCTAAGCAAATGGGTTAATGAACTATCAGATCGGATCGGGCTTGACTCATTAAGCTATCGAACCAGATCAGCCAGTCCAATAAGAGAAAAAGCCTATCCAATCCGATTCATTAGATTGGTCCACTAAAGTAACGGGCCAGACAGGGCTAATGGATCGGATTGAATCGAGCTAATGGGCTGAGACGGATCAGGCTAATGGATCATGCTAATGGGTTGATGGATTGGGGCTAATGGGGTAACGGATCGGGCTAACAGGTTTTTTCCAATTTTAACGGGCTAATGGATTAGACTAACGGGCTTTTCAATTTTAACGGCCTAATAGATCAGGCTAATGGACTTATGGATCGGACTAACGGGCTTTTCAATTTTAACGGCCCAATGGATCAAGTTAATGGACTAATGGATCGGACCAAACGGACTAATAGACGGATCGGATCGAATGGACAAAAAATTTTAGCCCAGTCCAGTCCATTTACTATGGATCACATTAGCCCAGTCCATTAGTTATCGAACCGGATCGGGTCTGATCTGTTAGCTTATCGAACTGGTCAGCGGACCAAATGGGCATCCGTCCATTTTGATACCACTACATTCGCTGCTGATCCCTTGGGGTGCTTATTCGTGCTGGCCGATCCAATGTGGTTGAGCCAATACTAAGAGTTAACAATCAATAGAAAAGCTAAAGATTTGAGTCGATTTTAAAATAACAAAAATACAGAAATACTAATAGACTTCTATATGGCCAATTGCAAAACAAAATTTGAATAACAGATGTAGGATTAGAGATCACTCTTATGTATGTCAAATCTATCAAAAATCACAGTGATCCTATAGTCAATTTTTTAAAGAAAAAAAAACACCGATCGTGAAAAAATGATGATATTTTGAAGAACAAAATAATCACAATTTTTTATAGTGACATTTTTTCAAAAACTGACCATTGAATCACCATGATTATTACTCAAAAAGTGAGTGAGAAGTATAGGATTATTGCTAAAAAATTCTTTATCTTCTAGTGCTCAAGTGAAGAGGACCTTTGGATCTTTGCAAAGGGCTATGTGGGATGATCTCCACGGATCAACACCAATGGTGTTTGGAAAGCATATATATCTGCAGTGGATCTACTTCAGGAAAAAAAAAAAAAATTAGAAATAGGTAGTCTCAATCTAGTTAGCATATGCTTACACGAGTTATGTAAGTATGAAGCCCATAAACAATTGTAGGATGCATATTTTGAAAAATTGACTGTTGGATTAGATACATGCCTTGTATGCCAAAAATCACGATGATTCAATGTCGGAATTTCAAAATATAACTATGAAAAACTGTGGCTACGAAAAATTGTCACAATTTTTCTCAATGACATTTCCGAGAAACTGACAATTGGATCACTGTGATTTTTTGTATGCATGACATGCATAAGTATAATATCTAATTAAACAGTTAATTTTTAAACATATGTATCCCACAATTATCTATGGGCTTCATTCTTACATAAGCTTGTATAAGCATATGCTAACTGGATCATTTTTGTAAAAATAGTTAGAAATGATCTTACTGTATATGCTTGGATAAGCTTATAAAACATGAAACTAATAAATAATTGCGGGATACATATTTTGAAAAATTGATATTTTGATTAAATATTATATTTATTCATGTCACTTCATAAAACTAATAGATAATTCATGCATAATTGTGGGATACATATTTTGAAAAATTGACTGTTTGATTAGATATTATACTTATGCATGTCATGCATATTAAAAATCATAATAATCTAACGGTCAATTTCTCATACATGTCACTAAGAAAAACTGTGACAGTTTTAAATGATAATAAATTTTTATATTCTAATTTTGAAAAGTTGATATTGGATCATCGTAATTTTTGGCATGCATGACATCCACAAGAAGAATATCTAAATTGACGGTTAATTTTTTAAAATATATAAAATTATTTATGAATTTCATACTTACATAACATATCTAAGCATATGCTTACATATGTAATTTTTAATATCTCAAAACAGAAATATATATATATATATATATATATATAAGTGTTAATATCAGGTGCCCTCTAGTAGAGTCACTTGCGGTGCAGATTTTAGAAAACTGACCGTTGGATTAGATACTTCTATCATGTATGTCATGCCTGCCAAAAATCACAATGATCTAACGGTTGGTTTTTGAAAAATGTAACTTTGAAAAATTGTGACTTTTTTGTTCTTTAAAATGTTATCATTTTTTCACAGTCAGTTTTCCTTGAAACTAACCGTTGGATCATCGTGATTTTTGGCAGGCATGACATACATGATTGAGGTATCTAATCCAACGGTCAGTTTTTTAAAATTTGCACCGCAAGTAGCTCTACAAGAGGGGCATCTGATGCACCTGATATTAGCGCGCGCACATATATATATATATATATATATATATATATTACAAATTTCCAAGGAGGTCAGTGTAATTTTCACAAATCTTTTCCTAGGTAAAAAAGTAGGCCCTAACAAGGACGGAGAAGTCCACATATGACTTAGCAAAATTCTCATAAAAATGAGTATTAGGTAACTACAACCATGTACTTTAGTTGTCTAACTAAAGCAATATTAATGTTCATTAACAAAAGTAAAAGCATGCCTATCAATTACAAGCGTTGAATCAATTGAATTAACAAAAGTAAGACTGTTAAACTTATTATGACCACCAAGGTAAAAAAATTTCACTGCAATTAAAGTCCATTTTGTAATTCAATACTTTGTCAATATACATTAATTCCTTTCCAAAGCGTGTTGCATGTCTCAGTTATGTGAGTATGCAGAAACGGATATGTACGGATATGGATGTGTACATATATAATAGCATAATATAAATACAAAGATGTATGGGAGGGTCAATTCTTTTTAATTATTTGGCCGCGTGACAGATTATGAGTAAAAATAATTAAAGAGAAACTTCTATTGATCCTAATGTGTCTAACATGCATCGCTTGGGTCACATTTCACTCAAATTATGGGAGAATGCGAATAGAAGAATATGTCAAGGTAGAAAATGAAGGGTGATTAAAATGAAATATATAACATTTTTTTTTTTTTTTTACGTTAATTGATATGCAAAGCCATGCCAATATATATGTTATACAGGAATGCTAAGTTGAGCTAGGTCTTGCATCAACGTGAGGTCTTGCATCAACGTGGAAGATCAGTCTATGATTTCATTTTCTGCTGCAAAAGGTACTGTGGTCTTGCAATTAAATGCACAACAGGAAAGGAGGGTAGAGTTGTGTGGTTTGCATTTGTTCAGTGACTAGTTGACATTAGTACGTGTACATTTTTTGACTTCTCTGTGGCACTTCATCAGCCTACTCAAAGAGACTCAATATTAATGGGAGTCGGCAATCTGAGATCAAAACCCTTTTCCCGACATTTGTTCTCACCAGGGTTGGTTAGGCGCGGAGCCAGGATTTAGTATTACATTGGGTTAGGATAAAGAACGAATAAGTACCAAACATACATACATCTTTGTATGTAAAATGAAATATTTGCATGTAAAATGTTAAATTGCCTATAATTTATTTATTTATTTACTTTGCTTGTAACCAAAAAAAAAAAAAAAATGGAAACATATATCGTTACTAAAAATAAACTAATAGAAAACACAATAATAATAAAAAAAATGTTAAATAACATAACATACCCAACCGATATCACTATCTTCATTAGTTACTATAATAACATGTATGATTTCATCTTCTCCTCTAATCCAAGAGAAAAAAAAAAAATTTTAAATCCCAAGAAAGATATAAACGTAAGTTTAAAAATATTGAATATTTGTTTTTTCTAATTACCTTAAAAAATTATTATTTTTAGTAAGAAAAGCTTCAGCGGCAACGTATCATTTTAATATTGCTCTTTTTGCATTTTTGATGCAAATAAATTCCAATCTCACAATAAATTGGTAACAATAATAGATTTGTCAATTAAATAATAAATTCATCTTATCATACACAGCAATCTTAGAACCCGAAAATAAAAACCCTAAATCATAAATCACAATTTCACAATAAATTGGTAACAATAATAAATTTTTATCATCCATACATATCATGCATAAAGTCCTAAATATAATCATAATAATAAAATAAGGAAAGAAGAGAGAAATTGAGAAAAAGATAAAAAATAAATAAATATCTATTGTGGGAACACCTAGTTGGTGCTAAAAAGTTTCTTATATTTGCGTTAAAAATAGACATTATTTTAAGCAAAATGAAATAAATAAATAAATACGTCTCAGTTATGTGGGTATGCTGAAACGAATATGTGGATATGCGGATATGCATGTGTACATATATAATAGCATAATATAAATACAAAGATGTATGGGAGGGCCAATTCTTTTTAATTATTTGGCCGCGTGAGAGATTATGAGTAAAAATAAAGAGAAATTTCCATCGATCCTAATGTGTCTAACATGCATTGCTTGGGTCACATTTCACTCCAATTATGGGAGGATGCGAATGGAAGAATACATCAAGGTAGAAAATGAAGGGTGATTACAAAAATGCTAAGGTGAGGTCTTGCATCAGGTCACCTCAATTACAATTATTTGCACAGTACACTCGATCCTTGGATTTGATATTCATCTTATGTGTGTTATATTTGCCAAAAATAACATTAATTTAACTATTTATTTCAGAAAAAACAAATGGTTAAAAAATGGTGATATTTTCAAAAACTGACCATAATTACTATGATTTGAGCAGACATGATATATATAAGAGGGCCGGGATTCAAATCTAATGATCAATTTTTCAAAATATATTGCGTAATTAATTGTCATTGAGGTGACCTGATGCAACTTGCCTTAGCATTCCTGATATGTTATATATAGCAACAGATTCATAAACTTCATGAACAAAACTATCTACGCTTATGTTATTGCCAATTAAATGCCTTTCCTTGTGGCCACCGTTTACACAGCTCCAAAGCCAGTGTTTATCTTCCCTGCAATCATCTCTTTCCTTCTCATTCTCCCACATGGATTATTAATTACAGCAGCCCAAACCAATACCGGTAACAAACACATGAACATCGGTGCAATCTTCGATATTAATTCTCGTATTGGCAAAGAAGTAGGAATGGCCATTAAAATTGCAGTTCAAAACTTCAACAATAATTCAAACAAGTACAAGCTATCCTACCATTTGCGTAACCCCGGCACAGATCCCCTCCAAGCCGCTTATGCTGGTTAGTTTATATCTCTGTTGCTTTCTCCATCTCTCCCACTTTTAAAAATAATGAAAGTGATAACTGATAATTACAGCAGCTAGAAACAACAACAATAACAATAGCCATGTGTTCTTACACTTAGATTTGAGTTTCTGGTAGGTTTGTGGAGCCTGGTTTTGAGTCCAACCGTAATTCGATTCGATTTTGAAGTTGCTACTGTTTAAATAACAGTCTTTGAATTATGACCCGGCCGGTTTTTGGCATATAAATTAATGTTTCTTCTAATTAACATTCTTATGGTTTTTTGATGCCCTATTGTACTGTTTTCTGTGATACAATGAAATCGCTGCAACTCTGAGAACATAATACTAGTTTTGGGTTAACCACTTAAATCCTTGTGAGTATATGAATAGGGTATATTTGTGACAGTTTATAAATTTTTGCTGCAGCTGAAGAGCTGATTAAAGAGAAACAAGTGCAAGTGATTATGGGCATGGAGACATGGGAGAAAACAGCCTTGGTTGCCGATGTCGGAAACCGAGCTGAAGTGCCGGTTCTTTCATTTGCAGCAGCTGCCGTTACCCCACAATTAGCGCCACTTCGGTGGCCTTTCTTGGTACGGATGGCTAGCAATGGTACTGAAGAAATGAGATGTATTGCAGCTATTATTGGCTCCTATCAATGGCGAAAGGTCATAGCAATCTACGAAGAGGACACATATGGAGGTGATTTTGGGATGTTATCTCTTTTATCTGAAGCTCTTCAAAATGTTGGTTCAGAGATTGAATATTGTTTGGTTCTTCCCCCATTTTCTTCTCTATCTGAACCTGAAAGTTTTGTTCGTGAAGAATTGATGAAGTTATTTAGCAAACAATCGAGGGTTTTTATCGTTCTTCGATCATCATTATCGCTGGCTACTCATTTGTTCAGAGAAGCAAAGCAGATGGGATTCATTTGGAAAGACTCAGCTTGGATAACTACAGACAACATTGCAAATCTCCTGGATTCTGTTAATTCTTCTGTTATCTTCTCTATGGAAGGTGCTTTAGGCATCAAGACCTACTATTCTGAAACCAGTTCCTCATTTCGAAACTTTAATGATCAATTCCGTAAAATTTTCCGATCAGAATATCCAGATGAAGATAACTCCGACCCAGGAATCCATGCCCTCCGAGCATATGATGGCATCAGTGCCATCACACATGCAATGGAGAGAACGACTACTTATAATACTAGCACTTCAAGAATGTTGCTGAAAAACATTTTATCTAGCAATTTTACTGGTATAAGTGGAAAAATTTGTTTTGAAGGAGGAGAATTATCCCACTACCCAATATTCAGAATTGTAAATGTTGTTGGGAAGAAATACAAAGAGCTAGATTTTTGGTCGCCGGGGTCTGGGTTTTCAGAGAGCCTTGATGTTGAAGGTACTGGAGAGAATGTTAATAGCAGTGGTGGGGAGGATTTGGGTGGGCTTGTGAATTGGCCAGGAAATCTAATGAGGGTTCCAAAAGGATGGGACATGCCTAGTGTTGAGAGACCGATGAAGATTGGAGTTCCTGGTAGAACCTCATTTGAGAAGTTTGTGAAGGTGGAATCAGTTGCGAATTCAGATGAGAAGCAGTATTCTGGTTTCTGCATTGAGTTATTTCATGAGGTGCTAAAAATTTTGGAGAAGGATTATTTTCTACCTTATGAGTTTGTGCCCTACAATGGCACCTATGATGATTTGATCCATCATGTCATCAACAAGGTAATAATAGTTCCATCACTAACCCCTTATTCTTAAAGCTTTTTTTTAATGATCATAAGCTTAATTAATTGAACTGTTAATTTATATATAATTGGCTCCATTTGGATTACTTTTGTCCAAAATTATTTTTGGAAAACTATTTTTGCCCCGAAGTTACGTACTTTTAGAATTATTTTTGAAACTCAAAATTCCACTTACTCTAAGAAATATGGTGATATTCATTTTTAAACGACTTGAGTGGTGATAAAATAGTTTGCAAAATTTTCATATGAGAAATGATTTTGGTAAAAGTTAAGGAGCCCTAACTTTTATCAACAAAACCACTTCTACTATGTATAGTAATTTTGATATGTGAAAACATGATTTAAATATAAATCTAGAGAGATATGTTAAGAGAAATTTTTCCAAAAGAGATTTTAAAAAAATTAATTAATGCACATAGGGAAAACTTTACATATATAGAATAATGTTCAAACTATTTTTTCATGTATATATCAAAATTTTCATATTAGAAGTGACTACATTAAAAGTTAGCAGGACAGTTTTAGCCAGCCATTCTATTGCCTCTCTAGTCATTCAAAAGTAATGGAAAAATCCATTTAATCTCCCTTTTTAGCCTCTTTTTTTCCTCCCTCGGATGTATACCCAATCTGGGACAAGTATTTTGGGAAACCGACCGTTGGATTAAATGTTCTGCTTATATGTATTGCATATGAAAAAATTCTTACTGATCCAATGTCGGTTTTTCAAAAAATAGATCGGAATAGTTTTTCATAAATTTTCATTATATTTTACAATTTTTCTCAAAATTTTGAAAAATCAATCGATGGATCAATATGATTTTTTGCATTCATTATACTTATAAGTGGAACATCTAATCGAACGGTCCAATTTCTCAAAATACATATCTTAGGTTAGACATACATCCGAGACAGACTAAAAAAGAAGAATGAATATTAGAATTGTTGAAAAGTAATTATTACCCATCTCTTTAAATCAAATGACAATATTTTGAGGCCTAAAAATAATTTTAGACAAAACTAATTCAAGAAGTCTTATTCAAATTAGTACTACTATACATTGAAACGTTTCTCAATTCTCTAACTTGTACTTCAAGAAGTCTTCTATATCAAGCTAGATTTCTATTGTATTCACTGGTCCCAAGTTTTCATGCCTTGGTGGCTTGGTCCCATGAAAATACGGAGAAAAAGGAGTTAATTAATATGTTAGTTGGGGTCGGGGGATGGCCTTTATTTAATTAACAGGGTGCATTGTACGTTGTCCTACCAAAAGATTATTTCTGGTCTTTCCCGCGTCTTATAATTTATTTATGATAGGAATTCAACGGCCAGTTTTTCAGAAAATAGACTGTAAAAATCTCATTGATCCAACGGTCAGTTTTTCAGAAAATAGACTGTGACGGTTTTTTATAATTTTTTTATTATTGTTTATAATTTTTTTTTTTTAAATTAAAAAAACCGACAATCGTATTAATGTGATTTTTTGCATTCATGATAAGTATAAGTGGAACATCAAATTCAATGGTTGGTTTATCAAAATAGCTATTCCAAATTGGTCAGATGCAGTAGGAAGGACGAATGAAATTTTTCTTTTTGATAACTACTTACTGTATGCTTCTGATTAATTTGCATGTGGATCAAAACTGATTTATATATATTGAATCATTGATGCAAGACTTTCGATGCTGTGGTTGGAGATGTAACAATTTTAGCCAATCGATCAAAGTACGTCGAATTTACACAGCCATTTGCAGATTCTGGGTTGGCGATGATAGTTGCAGTGAAAACTGAGGAGAAAGCATGGATGTTCATGAAGCCTTTCAGCATGGAAATGTGGGGAGTGACTGGTGTCATCATGATATACACAATGTTTATAGTTTGGTTTTTGGAGCACCGATCCAATCCAGCATTCAGAGGCTCCTGGAAGGATCAACTTGGCACTACAATTTGGTTCAACTTCTCCTCACTTTTCTTTTCTCACAGTAAGTTAATTTAATATCGATCATTGCCAAAATTTAAAGATACATAACATTATGTATGTTATGTTTGGAAATATGGAAAATATATGCTATATGAAAAAAAAAAATTGTCCTAAATATGTATTCCAAATTTTGTGGCAGATAATCCAATATATATTCCTTAATTATAAACTTATTCAGCAGGTTATTTATATTAGTTTAAAATAAGATATGTCCCACGCACCCCGTCCAGTCCATCTTGTCATGGTAAATGGGATGGGACGATAATCAGATGAAGTTTTTTGATTGGAACAAAAATGAGATGAAATTTTCTTAAATGGAACGGAATTGAAAAAATGGTGTACCGTCCCAAGCCCGCCCGTTTACATCCCCGACCCCACATATCTCTCTCATATATAATGTCTCTGAACACTTTTCTACACTCTTCCTCACTGCATATCTCTTGAATAAAAGGGTTAGATTATGTCTCCTTTGAAACCACAAAACGTACTAAAGCATTGAATGGCAAATAGTAAAAGACAAAAATCCGTAACCGGCCAATAAATGAAGATGAAGACTTTCTTGGACGCTTTCTTACGGACTGTGAAGTAAAGAAAATCTCATTTCTTACGGATTTCATTTTACAGGGGAGAAGATTCACAGCAACTTCACTCGAGTAGTGGTCATGGTTTGGCTCTTTGTTGTGTTGGTCTTAAACTCTAGCTACACTGCAAGTCTCACTTCAATGCTCACTGTCCCCCGACTTGCTCCAAATGTGACAGATATTCAGTGGTTGGTGAGGACAAAGTTGAAAGTTGGTTGTGATAATGATTCATTTATAAGGGAATACTTGGAGAATGTGGTTAAGTTTAAACCAGAAAATATCAAGAATATTAGCAGCCAATACGAATATCCAGATGAATTCAAGAGTGGCAACATCACCGCTGCCTTTCTTGAACTCCCATATGCTAAAGTTTTTATTAATCAGTACTGCAAAGATTATACTGTCACCGAATCCAAAAATAGATTTGGAGGATTGGGCTTTGTGAGTAGCATCCTATCCGAAACTCTTAATTTATATGGAGCTGCCTAGCTAAGAAATCTATGAAAGTTTGATATATTTTATTCTTCCATCAATCATACAATATATTCTGTCATGCTTTTACATTCTGTCCTGCTTTTACGTCAAGTGGTTTAAAAAATATTTTATATTTTACACACCACTTAAACCACGACAGGTCAAGATAATTTTTAATTTCGGACCAAAGTGTTAGGTGATATAGAATTGTTGCATATTTAATTAGCATACTACTCTCAAGTATAACAATATATATATATTTGTTTTTTCATTCTCTCCATGCAGGTATTCCCAAAAGGCTCTCCGATAGTCGCGGATGTCTCTAAAGCCATTCTAACCCTATCGGAGAATGGAAGGCTTAAAGAATTGGAAGAATTTTGGTTTGCATCCTCCTCTGAGTGTTCAACCTCTGAAACTGCAGCTAAAACTGCAAGCTTAAGCCTCCAAAGCTTCTGGGGTCTCTACCTTATCTCAGGTGTCACTTCCACCATTTGTTTTCTACTGTTCCTCATTCAATTGCTAAAGAATTATCGATGTCATCAAGTGGGAGACGAAGGCCATGTAAATACTCCAAGTGATAAAGGTGTTTGGAATAAGACGGTTAGATTCGCACAATACTTTCATAATGGAGAGATTAAGAATTTTCAAGTTAGGGGATCTCCAACTTTTGCTAGCACACTGGATGTAGATCGATGGAGCTCTTCCACATGTGAATGCGCGAGTCCTTCCGACACTCCAAATGATCTTCGAGCCTCCCCACCTGTTGATGTTGAAATGATACGAACTCCAGATTGTGAAAACTTAGAAGAAGAAAGCTAGGGTGAGATTAAGAATATTTCAATAATGTAGCTAGGTATTTAATTGTTCAATTGTTTAATTTAGCTGAAAAGCTTGGGCCAGTTATGTTAAAATTCCTTCCAAAATATTCAAATTTCATCCATAGTATATGTCATAAGAATTAAATAAAAACAAACCTCTATGAGTAATGGATGAGCCC
>JAESVK010066367.1:0-10991 GCA_017140935.1 Hamamelis virginiana
ATGCAAGATACATCAGGTGCACCTGATAATAACTCCTCTATATATGTGTGTGTGTGTGTGTGTGTGTATATACATGGATGATACTATAAGGCTGGCCTTATGCAAAGTTGCGTAAGGTTGGCTCCATATGGCCAATTTTAGATGATAGCTCGTAAAACTGACCGTTTGATTAGATGCCCCTCCTTTGTATGTCGTGCCTGCAAAAAATCACAGTGATCTGACGGTTGGTTTTTGAAATATGTCATTGTGAAAATATGCAACTTATTTGTTCTTCAAAATATCACCATTTTTTTAACGGCAATTATTTTGAAATATATAGTTCTTGGTGAACAGGAATCAAGCCGTAATAAAATATCTTCACCAATTAATTAAAGTATTATGCGCTGATGCATATATGATCGACGTAATTATTAATTAAGTGGAGGCACCTGAACAAGCCCTAGGCTTCTAACCCACCATTGAATCGGTCTCACTCTCCTCTAATAATTTTATAGGCCACTAAATTTTTTATTGTATTTGGTTGGTTCATCTAAACCTATAATAATTTACTTTCATAATTATTGCATTGTTGATGACGAACATCCATTGAAAAATTAAGATACGTTAAAAGAAAATAATTACCAATTGAAAAACCACGATAAATGTCATTAGATATGATAGGTTTTAGAGATAAATAAAAAAAAGTATTAATTTTAAAAATCAATTTAAATATTTTAACCCGCGCACTTCTACCTTTCCACCGGCCAAAGAAAATAAATATTTCTCTTGTTTTCACCTTAAATATTTCTCTATTTGGACATGTTTTGAATATCTTCACCTTGGAGATTTCTGAAGTACTCGTAAAATCTCTGTTTGAATTCACAAATAACTCAAGGAAAAGGAAAAAAAAATTGAAAATGCTTTATAAAAGAATTTGCTTCTTTTCTCGCAATCTCTTTTGCTTTTGATTTGGATTTTGAAAAGAGGGAAGAAAAAAAAGTAGAAAAGTTTTAAAATACTTCAAAGAGGAATTCATTTCAATGCAATTTTCAATATTTTTCTTTCAATTAGCTTATTCTTTTCGAGATCCAAACAAAGCCTTTTAAGATCTTGATGAAAGCAAAAAATGTTTGGTATCATCACGTATGTTTGTCCAATAGCAAAAGTTTTCAAAACATAAAAACTTTATTTTGGGAGGGGGGGACACTATAGAAACTGCAATGATACATGAAAAGTTACAATAAGTGGCCCACTAAAAAGAGAAAAACATTTTTTGGGAACCAAACAATCAACTAAGGGAAAGGAAACCATGCACAATCCACATGAATTTCGCATCAAGTATACTAATAATTAAGGGTAGATCTTCTATAGTCTCTATCCTTCTAAGGCAATGTTTCAAGACTTAGACCCTACCCATTGGTAGGTCTTCCCCCACCCACTATTTTCGTTTTATGAAACAGGATTTTTTTTTTTTTAGCTATATATATATACTAGAAATGGGACAAGATCCCTTTATCAATACTTTTAATTACTAATATTTGTATCAGTGATTTGCAAAATTTTAATGTGGAAATTGTATTTTGAAAAACCGGATTAGATACCCTTCTTATGAATATCATGTCTGTTAAAACTCAAGCTAATCGGAAATTAGTAGCCATTCAATCCATAAAGTCATATTTCTAATCAATAAAAAATATCAAAATTTTTCACAGTTATGGATGAAGTAACTCTTAATCTTCGATCGACTTGATATTTTATAGATATGGTGTGTATGAAAGAAACATTTAATCCAACAGTGAATTTCTCAAAATACAATTCCATGTTGGGTTTTACAAACCATTGGTGAAAATATTAGTAAAAGTATTGGTGAAAGGATCTTGTCCCAATGGAAATTTATCTCGATTGAAATTTTCAATATTAGAAAATGACTATCAATGTATTTTTAAGTCTCAAAAAACTTAATAATTTTAAAAAAAAAAATTCAAAAATGAATCCATTTCTAAACAATACTAATATTTTTTATTTTATTTTCTTTCCTATATTCTTTTTGAGATTCAAACTGAGTGAAAATATTTAACACACACACACACACACACACACACACACATATATATATATATATATATTATTTTTGCTGACTTTGATAAAGTCAACAAACACTTAAATGGTCATCAGATCACTTTAATGGCTGAAATCTAATAGCCATCTGAATGTTAATTTGCTAACTTGCCAATAAATTTAACAGCCAAATGCTGACTATAACATTCTCGTTCCTGTGAGGACTTCCTTATATGAGGACTTGGCATTTTGGCCAATGTAAAATGAGTATTTTGAAAAACTGACCGTTGGATTTAATATTCTTGCAATGTATGACAGGCATGCCAAAAATTACAGTGATCACCACTGATTTCTTAAAAAGCATCTTTAATTACAGCTTCTATTTGAGCCTTTCATTTCCATATTTGTGTTACGGTAGTAAAATAAAAGTACCTCCAATTTTTGGAATCATTGTGTTTCAATGGACTTTAAATTGAAAGAAAATGTGACTTGGTCCATTTGAGAGGAGATGACCATTGTTAAAAAAATTTCCAAATATATATAGGAAACATTAATACTATTATCAAATTTGAGAGTCATGAATGGCAGCTCATTAGAGCAATTTTTTTTTGTTGTCATGGCTCAAATTTGTAAATGGCAACTCCAAATTTGAGCCCAGTTGCTTTAAAAAAAAATTAAAATATGATAGTATAATAAAATCATTATTACATGGTTAACAGATGTAAACTGTCAAAATTGTTTTACTTTTTTAATAAATAAAAAAATGCAAGAAAAAATAAGTATTTTTTTTTTTTTTATAATATGTTATATATAAAAAATAAAATTTTCTCTTTTGTACGATGACCTTTTATTTTAAATAGATTGATAGGATAACTCACATCAACATCTATTTAAATTAATACGCAAGTATGCATTTTTGTTTTTTTTACTTTTTATATATAAGATAAGATTTACATTTTGTCTAACATTTCATTGGATTATGTGTCCCTATGTTGCCTATTATACTAATAAAGAATTAAGTTAGTAAAAGATTATGTGTTATTTAATTTAACTATAAGTTAGACATAATATATATAAAAAGAATATTTTATTCAATAATAAGCTTATCAAAATTATGCGAATCTTTATCAGTATTCTCTTTCACTATTTAGCTGTATTAATGATTATATTATCTGTGACATCCTTAATACATATATCTCTTTTTTAACCACATTATTTTATATTTTAAAATTATAAAATAAATATTTATTTATTTTTTACATTTAGAAAGTGCTTTTAAAAAACTAATCCAACTAGGATATATGATTAAGTTAATTAGTGGTAGCATTAACTAAGAGTTATTTATGCAATAAATATTTAAAATTTGTTTAAATTGACGTGCTATTGTTGAATTGACATGGACTTGAGATTAAAAGTCACCAACCCATGGCACTTGGCAGATTTATATGCAGAGTTGGTCCACTGAAAAGATGGCTTTAGATATTGTAGCACTACACGTACAAATGTAGAATCCTGCTTCATTCATGTTATATTCAAATGTCGATCAACCAGCTTGCACCCACAATAATGACTTATTTTGGGACCATATGTTATGTCAAGAGGCTCCTCCCCTTGACCAAAAGTTTACTAATTATTTTTGGTTTTATTATACTCTTGATTAGTCCTAAAAGTAATTAATTAAGCTCTCTTTTTTTAATCATTTATTCTAAATTACTCTCAATTTCTCAAAGGAGATACAATTCTTTTAAATGATGCGTCTGACACGTAGATCTCTTATTTTTGTACCAACATATAACAAATTATTTGAAAATTCCATTTATAAAATTTTAGTGCAATCATATGGTGGTAGTATAGATCGATCTCACCTCATTCTATATGAGTACATAGAAATTCTGTCAACGGGATTACAAATACAACGTACTCAATGCATGATTATGAGTATAGAAAAATGAAAAATTTGTCGATACAAAAAGTAATCCCAAACTATATATCAAATAAAATTTTTTAGTTTAAATTAAAGATATAAAAAAAATATAATTTGAGATAATTAACAAACTATTTTAGAATAATAAGGAAGGACTCAAATAAATAAAATAAGATACATGCACATCGCAAGTGCCACAATAAATAGCTTGAATATTTTATATCAAAGATTTAGCAACTCTCCTGTAAATATCATTATAAGCTTGTTTCAGCACGTGTGCTGCAATGTTGGTAGGACTGGAACAAGAAAGGCTGGTGGGCCCATATTTTACTTTAAATATTATATCTAATTAAAAGTATATTTAAAATGATTGGCTGATATAAATTAAAAGGTAAAAGGTGAGTAATTTGCCCTTTTAACTTTTGTTTTTTTGTTTTTTTTCCCTCAAAAGTTGCACACCAACCATAACTTTTCTTGTTTGAGTCACATCATAAAAATAAATAAATTATATATAATTATTATAAATTATCAATATTTAGCTCATCTAGCTAATCAATGAACCAGATGGACCAGTATGGTTAAATTAATAATTAATTCATTTTAGGGTAGTGGTCACTAATAAATTTGAATTAAAAAAAAAATTAAACACTCAAGTCCTCCCACTATGCTTATGAAAAAAGCACTAATGCATGATTAATGATTCATTTTATCACAAATTGAAATATCGAGTGTGTTTTGTATGTCAATCACATAAATTCAAATTCGCCAATTAATGAGTTGTAACTCACATGGCATTTCATAGGGTTTCAAAGTATTGAGGTCTGGGTTAAACTTGGGTTTCATGACCGCTACTTATAGACATCCACTCTTTCATCTAGATATGCTATTCATATATGTTGTGATCATGTAACAAAACAAAAATATAAATTGAAATTTCGATCTTTTTAATAAGTTGACATGTGGTAGTTTATCAATTCAAATGCAACCTTGAAGTTAGGGGTGGGCATAAACCGAACTAAATCGACGAACCAAACCAAACCAGACCGTTATGGGCGGTTTGGTTGGTTTTTAATCCCTATATGGTTCGGTTCGGTCGGGAGAGTTAAAAATGTTAATTTTCAGTCCGATTTACGGTAGAGAATTTGGTAAACTGAAAGTTAAATGCAGAATTTGGTAAACCGCGGTTTGGTAAACCGAAAGTTAAATGCATAATTTATATTTTTACTTTTATCAAATGAATATATTAAAAAAAGTAAAAACCAATTATCCAAAAAAAAAGGTAAAAACCATAAAAGACTAAAAGCTTGTTTGGATTGAGAGAGTTGGAGAGAAGAGAAGAGAAACTTGATAAGTTTTTCTCCATTTCCTTCGTTTGGATTGAGAGAGTTGGAGAGAAAGGAAAGGAGATGGATAGAAAGGGAAGAGAAAGAGGGAGGAAAAATGGCCAAAACTCTTTCTCTCCAAATCAGAGAGATTTGGAGAGAAGAGAAGAGAAAGGCTATTAGTGTGCTGTATTTTTACTATTTTCCCTTTTTTTTTTTCCTTCTTTACCTTTTTTTATTTTATTATTATTATGTAAGTAAGGGCAATATTGGAATTTATACCTTAAAATCTTCTCTTCTCTTCTTTTATGAAGGCTATCCAAACAGGGTGGAGAAAAATGTATTTAGCTTTCTCTCCTGTCTATCCAAATAGGGTGGAGAGAAAGGTATTTAACTTTCTCTTCTCTTCTATCCAATTCTCTATCCAAACATAGTGTAAAAGTTATACAAGTGAACGAACCCTAATTCAAAAATTCAAACCAAACCTCTCCAGCCTCTCCTCATTTCCCTTTGTCGCTGCCTCATTTCCCTTTCCCAGCGGCACTGCTCTTGAAGTCGCAAGGCAGAGGCTCTGCCTCACCGCCGGCTCCCGTCTTCATCATCTATCACCGGCGTGAGGTCTAGACCTCACCTCCGTAACGCCGTTATCTCTCTGCAAAGTCTCCTCTCCAACCTCTCCTCATTTCCCTTTCCCAGTGCGCTGCTCTTAAAGTAGCAACGCAGAGGCTCTGCCTCACGATACCTCACCATCGTCTCTCATCTCCGTTATCTCTCATCGGTGTCACGTCCAGACCTCACTACCGTGATGTGATGTGGATCATGATGCACAAAGCCCATAAACTTGGAGGACATATGCTAGGAAGGCCCGTATGAATAATTAGATGTTATTGATCCTTATTTTATTTAGGATATTTCTGTTTGGTTGTAATTATCTTTTAATCAGTTTCCTAGTAGGAGTAGGATTGTTTTCTATATAAAGGGGAAAACCCCTTTATTTGTGGTTAGACTCGATGATTAATGAATTTTCTCCCTAATATTCTGAGTTCTCTCTCTCTTTCTCTTTCTTTCTCCCTAATATTCTGATTTCTCTTTATGTTCTTTCTCTCCATTTCTCTCTCTTTCCCTCTATTTCTTTTCTTGTAATTCAAGTCTCATCAATTGGTATCAAAGCATCACCACGATCCCCTAACTTTCCATACCTAATCGCTGCCCCCATACCTCACGTGCTTGGAAACCTCCCATGGCTGCCAACTTCACGTGTTTTCTATCTTCTGTGTGTGTGTGTATATATATATATATATATATATATATATATAGAGAGAGAGAGAGAAAGAGAGAAACAGGACCCGCGCCCCCACGCTACAGCAAAAAGATTACCCTCCACGGCTGCCAACACCACCAGGCCACCCCAAAACTTCTTCGCCTTCGCCGTCGCCAGAAGAAAAAGGTCGTCGGGAAAGTGCTCCACACGCCCTCACTCGCGCCCAAATTCTCGGCGCGTGAGATCCACGCGCCTCAGTCTTCTGCATCGACTCGACTTCCCCAGCAACAATCTCGGCTTGGCTCGGCTGGCTACTTTATCGGCTCGGCTTACCAGACTCGAACTCGACCCAGAATTTGACCCGCCAACCTGGTTTGTTGACCGACTTGTTGACCGTTGACTGCCACGTGTCGCTGACATCATAGATTTTCCAGAAATTACAGTTTAGCCCCTAATCTTTTGGAAATTATAGTTTGACCCCTCAGCTTGCTGGAAATTATAGTTTGGCCCTTTCCCAGCATTTTTCGACGCCCCAGTTCCGATTTTGCAGTCCATTTGGGTCAATTCGACCTCCACAGTAGAGTTTTACACATCATTACGCCTCGATGAACGGTACACATCTCCTTTTCATTGAAAATTGTGGATTTTTCTTTCAATTATTTGGTAGCTTATTAAATTTGTGTTAGATCCTTTTTTAAGCCTTTAATCCTTTTCCCCATAGTCAAAAAAAAAAAAAAAAAAAAAAAGCAAAACAAAAGCCTTTACTCCTGTCATCTTTTCTTTATTGTTTTCTATCTTTTTTTCAAACTCTAGGCCACTTTTTTTTGATATATTTCACACACTCATTGCATTCTCATTCCCTACTTCACCCTTTTCATACTTAGGCACGCAACTTGAATTTTTTTTTCTTCATTTTATTTCAGTTTTCTTAAGTGTTCATTAGTGGTAATTTGTCTTTCTAATTTAAGAAATTTAAGACGTGTCAGGATTCACCACCCATTTACATATCCACCCCAACTTCATTGCCTTTCACCATGACTTTGACTGATCGCTGCTTAGCCCTAGAGCAAGACATGACCAATGTCCAACAGGACATAGTCACTTTGAAATAGTCATTTACCAGATTTGATCGTGACACTAAGATTGAGTTTACCATACTTCGTGAGTCCATCATTGCACTTAGGGAGGAATTAGCCCAGTCTAGAGGTCAGGGTAGAGTTTCTGACCCTGGGGATGTGGCCAATGATCCCCCGATCGTTCAACAACACAATGGGTGGCCCACTGATCCTCAAGCAGGAATCCTTCCCCTCCCTAACCACTTTAGACAAGTCTCAGTCCCTAGGCAACATGTAGAGGACTTTAGTCCTCCTGCTGATCCATTTGATGATGATTTATAATATGATTATAGGCCAAGAGGACACCAGGGTAGATATCAGGATGCCCAGCATCGACAACCTAGGAATTTCCATGACGAGCCTAGAGATATCACCACAAGGGTGAATCTCGAAGCTCCCAGTTTTGATGGTAGGACTGATCATATTGTCTTCTTAGATTGGCTGAATGATATCGAGGAGTACTGTGACTGGTATAGGATGATTGACCTACAACGTGTTCACTTTGCTAGGATGAAATTGACAGGCAACGCCAAATGCTATTGGCAGGGTGTGTTGCATAAATTAGAGCGATTAGGAGAAGGTCCTATAGTCACCTGGGCTGAGATGAGACGAAGGTTAAAGGAGAAGTATCTTCCCTCTTCCCATATAAAGACTTTGTTAAAGCAGTGGCATAATTTAAGACAGGGCACTGCCAGTGTTGAGGATTACACTGCGCATTTAGAGGGTCTTATGAGAATGTGCAAAATAGAGGAAGATCCTTTGGTGACTTTCTCTAAATATGTTAATGGACTAAGATTGGATGTCAAGAGAGAAGATACCTTACAATCTCCAGATAGCTTAGATGAGGCCTATAACAAGACCTGAGACATAGAGAAATTCCTTCGGATTCCTAACCCAAGGCGTTTAGCTTCCCAAGTTGAGGAGTCTCGTTAGTTTCAGTCCCTACTTCAGTCTGTTTCTTCAAAGGGGTACCCAACCTAATCTAGGACCGAGCACTTCTAGGGAAAAAGAGGTTGTCGGTACTTACAATCGCCCAAGTGGCTCTGCTATTGAATGTTTTAACTGCCACAACAAGGATCACATTGCTACCCGTTGTCCCCATCGCACTCTCGTTCTTGATCAGGAATCCGATAACCCTTCTGCTTTCGCAGATTATACCCCTCCTGAGGATACTTCCGATGCTGAGAGGGATCTCGAGCTAGATGATGAGCCGAAACAGTCCCATCTCGCTGTCATGCGATGCATTCTATCTACTCCTTTAGGGGAGGATGATTGGAAGCGCACGAGCATCTTTCACACCTTTGTCACATGTGGGGATAAAGTTTGTAAGGTTGTGATTGATGGCGGAAGTACTATGAATGTGGTCTCCACAGCCGGTGTAGCTAGAATGAAGTTAAAGCCTGAACCCCACCCTCAGCCTTATAGGGTAGCTTGGGTCGATAAGACCTCTTTATCAGTTTCAGAGAGATGTCTAGTTCCTTTTCAGATGGGATACTATTTTGATAGGATTTGGTGCGATGTCCTCCCTATGGATGTCGTCCATAATTTGCTTGGTCGTCCTTGACTTTTTGACTTGGACGTGACTAACAATGGAAGGGATAATTCATATATTTTTAAGCATAATGGGAAATCTATTCGCTTGCTTCCTACCAAACCGTTTCCTACGAGTAGAAATCCCAAGGTTAAGAATTCCTCCCAACCTCCTGTCAAGAACCATATCCATGTCCTTTCCTGAAAGGAGTTTGTGCGGAAAGGACAAGAGTCTAGCATAGCTTTTGTGCCTATAGTCCAACAGTTACTTCCGGTTTCTTTAGAAAATGTTGTTGAACCTCCTCTTGAGGTCACTACCTTATTAGAGGACTTTAGAGATGTTATACCGGATGAGTTGCCACCTATGATGGATATCCAACGTGCCATAGATTTTGTCCCTGGGTCTCAGTTATCTAATAGGGTTATGAAAAATTTATTTAGGCGCCTTGTAGGGGAGCGTCCTGAGAATTGGAACTTAATTTTACCGATTGCGGAATTTGCGTATACTGGATCTGTTAATTGATCAACTGGTAAGAGTCCTTTTCAAATTGTCATTAACATTTTCCCTCGCTAACCCTTTGCCACTGTTTCCTTTTCCACTACCGTCCTTCACTTCTACTGATATTTTTGCCCAGCATATTCATGATCTCCACGCTGACATCTGTCAAAAAATTGCTTTAAATACTGAACAGTACAAATTAGCTGCTGATGTTCATCGTAGGAAACTGGATTTTGATGAACAAGATTATGTTATGGTGCATATCCACCCTGTTCGTTATCCTACACATTCCTTCCAATAGTTGCATGCCTGAGCTACCGCATCATTTTGTATCATTCGTAAGTTGGGATCTAATGCTTCTTTAATTGACTTACCATCTAATATGAATTTTAATCTTATTTTCAAAGTTGAGGATTTGGTTCCTTATCAAGGTACTTTTTAGCCTCCTACTGTGCTAGGTATGTCTACAGGTGGTTTTACTTTTTCTCCTACCGCAGCTCCGGTGCCCGTTATCCCATGCTTTCCACTTCTATGCACCGTTCTGATTGGCGATTTTATAGCAGCTCAGGCTATTCTATTACATGGTGGTCCTTACCGACGGTATCTTGTCCGCTGGAGGGATCGTCCCGGCATTGAGGATACTTGAATTATGGAAGATGAGTGTCGGCATCTTGATCATGAACCTCATACCAATGTTCTAACTCTTTGGAGGAGAGTTTTTCTCAACCGGGGGAAATTGATGTGGATCATGATGCACAAAGCCCATAAACTTGGAGGACATATGCTAGGAGGGTCCGTGGGAATAATTAGATGTTATTGATCTTTATTTTATTTAGGATATTTCTATTTGGTTGTAATTATCTTTTAATTAGTTTCCTGGTAGGAGTAGGATTGTTTTCTATATAAAGGGGATAAACCATTTATTTGTGGTTAGACTTGATGATTAATGAATTTTTTCCCTAATATTCTGAGTTCTCTCTCTCTTTCTATTTCTTTCTCCCTAATATTCTGATTTCTCTCTAAGTTCTTTCTCTCTATTTCTCTCTCTTTCCCTCTATTTCTTTTCTTGGTATTCAAGTCTCATCATGATGCCATCATCTCTCTGCAACTTATAATTCATTGTGTAGGCATAGGGTCTTATCTTTGCTTCATAAGCTACCTAAACCTTTTCTAGTGAGTATAATAACTTGAAAAAAATATATGTTGAGTTGATTTTGAACTCTATTCCAAATTTGTTATGAATGGAAGTATTATAGTTGTAACACCCCACACAGGGTTACCCCTATGCGAAAATGCCACAGTG
>JAESVK010066376.1:0-15512 GCA_017140935.1 Hamamelis virginiana
CAAGGATCAGTGGTCACTTTAAGGGGAGATATGGAGATCAATCGAAATAGTCGAGTGCCAATCTGTGAGATCAATCAGGAACTATCAGAGGTGTTGCTGTCAGGGTTTGAATACATACAAGTTATTGAAGGAGAGCCCGAGCAGAAAGAGGCTTGTAAAGAGGAGAAAAATTGGGTTGTAGACCTTTGTGTTGATGCCATGGAAAACCTGTTTGAGCAGACGGTTCTGTGTCTTGAATTGCATACTTACGAAGTCGAGGCGATCTATCTAATTGAACCTACAACTCCACCTTTATTAAACTGGGGCTTTGAAGATTGTCCTTTCATTTGTAACTGTGAGGAGATCGAGTCACTTCCATTTGATGATAGCTTGTAGGTGTCTTTAGTAGAATAGGATTTCCCTGCTTTCTGTGTTTTCAAAATAGTAATGTAGGATTTTCTTGTTTTCAGTGAAAACCTCGACCTCATTTGAATGGGTACGAGTGATAGTTTGATTCATCTTCTGTGTTTTGTTATTCAACTTTCAATCAATAAAGGAAATATTCATTCTCTTTTCATCTTTCTTGTAGTGTCTCATTTATATCATCTTTGGATTTATATGGCATAAATATAGACCCGCGAGAGGATGTTCCCCCTGAGCTCGACAAGCAACATGGAAAGGGACACGCTCAACCTAACATGGATGAATTAATTTCAATCAATTTAGGGACGGATGAATCACCTAAAATAATTAAAATTGGATCAACACTGTCGCCACAAGAAAGAGAATCATTGGTAAAGGTTTTGAAAAAGAACATCGAGGCTTTCGCATGGTCGTACCAAGACATGCCAGGCATTGACCCTGATATCGTACAACACTTTATTCCCACCAATCCGAATGTTAAGCCAGTCAAGCAGAAGCTGCGAAGAATGAAGCCGGAATGGGCATTCAAGATTAGAGATGAGGTGATCAAGCAGATGAATGCCGGATTCTTGCAAGTGGTGGAATACCCGGAATGGCTGGCCAACATCGTCTTAGTGCCTAAGGAGGATGGGAAAGTACGAATGTACGTTGATTTCAGAGATCTCAATAAGGCGTGTCCCAAGGATGACTTCCCTCTGCCACATATAAACATCCTAGTAGATAATATTACTGGCCATGCACTCTTGTCCTTCATGGATAATTTTTCGAGTTATAACCAAATCAAGATGGCTTCCCAAGACATGGAAAAGACATCTTTCATTACACAATGGGGAACATTCTGTTATCGAGTTATGCCTTTCGGCCTTAAGAATACTGGTACTACATACCAGAGGATGGCTACCACGTTGTTGCATGATCTGATTCATAAAGAAGTAGAAGTGTATGTAGATGACATGATCGTGAAGTCTGTAGATAGGGAAGGACATTTAGCTGTTCTGAAGAAGTTCTTTGAAAGAATTATCAAGTACAAGTTGCGTCTGAATCCTCATAAATGTGCCTTCGGAGTGGCTGCTGGAAAGTTGCTCGGTTTCATGATCACACAAAGAGGGATAGAAGTAGATTCGATGAAGATCAAAGCCATCACAGAAATGCAACCACCAAAGACAGAAAAGGAAATTTGAGGGCTCCTAGGAAGGATTCGGTTTATTAGCCGTTTCATAGCTCAGTTGACAACCATCTGCGAGCCAATTTTCAAACTGCTAAAGAAGGATGTACCAACTAAGTGGAATGATGAATGTCAAGAGGCATTTGATACCATCAAAAGGTATTTGAGCAATACACCAATATTGGTTCCCCCGCGACAAGGTGAACCGTTGTTACTCTATTTAACGGTTACTGAAACTGCGATGGGAGCCATATTAGCTCAATATCTTAAAGAATCATTGAAAGAGAATGCCATCTACTACCTCAGCAAGAAGATGACGGATTATGAAGTGAATTATAGTGCTTTGGAAAAGACATACGTGGCATTGGTATGGGCAACTCAAAAGCTTCGCCATTACATGATGTCTTTCCAAGTACTCCTAATCAGTCGAATGGACCCATTAAAGTATATGCTGGAAAAGCCTGCTTTGTCTTATAAAACAGCACGGTGGTTATTATTACTATCAGAGTTCGACATTCAGTATGTGTTACAGAAATCAGTGAAATGAAGAGCTATAGCAGAACATCTAGCAGAATGTGCTACTTCATGAGTAGACACTGTTGATCACCAGTTCCCGGATGAAGAAATCCTTGTGGTAGAGAAGAAGATATGGAAAACACACTTTGATGGAGCATTGAATAGGAAATGATGTGGCATAGGAGTTTGTTTGGAAACACCAGAGGATGTTATGATACCCGTAGCAGTGAAGCTGAACTTTAAGGCCACCAATAACATTGCTGAGTACGAGGCTTGTATTCTAGCTTTAGAATCGGCATCTGCTTTGAGAGTAGAAGAACTTGAAGCGTATGGGGATTCAACCCTTATCATATGCCAAACTAGAGGAGAATGGAAGACTAAGGATGAGAAGCTGTTGCCATATCATGATTATCTAGAGACTTTGGTGAAAGAATTCCGTCAAATAAAATTCTTTTACCTGTCTAGGCAAAAGAATAAGTTTGCGGATGCCTTAGCCACTCTAGCATCCATGACAGAAATTCCAATAAAATGGGGAGTAGCACCGATGATTGTCAAATCCAGAGAAAAACACATTTACTATTGTGCACCAAGGGAAGGAGAACCGAACAATGGAAAGCCGTGGTATCATGACATCCAGCAATACTTAGAAAAATGGGAGTATCCGTCGGAGGCGTCCTACGCCGATCGAAGTACTTTGAGAAGGTTGGCTAGTTAGTTTATCTTGTGTAGTGGGAAGTTATATAAGAGATCTTTTAACGGTGTCCATCTCTTGTGCGTAAAAGAAGATGAAGCAGAGCGGATCATTCAAGAAATACATTAAGGGGCTAGGGCTCCGCATATGAATGGGTATATGCTTGCAAAGAAGATTTTGAGATTGGGTTACTATTGGTCTACCTTGGAAAGTGATTGTTGTAAACATGTCAAGAAATGCCATAAATGTCAAGTGTTTGCAAGTGGTAAGCGTCAGCCATCCATGTCATTCACTACCATGTCATCACCATGGCCATTTACAACATGAGGCATTGATATCATCGGCAAAATCACTCCTACAGCCTCGAATGGGCACGAATACATATTGGTAGCTATTGATTACTTTACCAAGTGGGTAGAAGCAGCGTCATACAAAACTTTGAATGCCAAGCAGGTTGCCAAGTTTATACAATGCAACATCATTTATCGGTATGGAGTGCCACGTGAGTTTATTTCCGACAATGGGCAGCATTTTAGAAAAGAAACCGAAGAGCTTCTTAAGAAATATGGAATAGTGCATCATCATTCTTCTCCTTACTGTCAGTAGACTAATGGAGCAATAGAGGCAGCCAACAAGAATTTAAAGACGATTTTGAAGAAGACCACTGATACATATAATGATTGGCATGAGAAGTTGCCTCTGGCATTGTGGGGCTATCGCACATCCATTAGGGCGTCAATTGGGGCTACACTTTATTCATTATTGTATGGTATGGAAGCAATATTACCAATTGAGTTGGAGATACCTTCATTAAGAGTAGCTATGGAAAGCCAATTAGCAGAAGTCGATTGGATGAAGAGCAGATATGAACAGCTGTCGCAGATTGATGAGAAGAGACTAAGAGCCTTATACCATGTTCAAGGGTATCAAAAAAGGATAGCGAGAGCCTTTAACAAAAGAGTTAAAAACAAGGGCTTAAAGAAAGGGGATTTGGTACTCAAAGAAATCAGGATGCTGATTCATGATCCAAGAGGAAAGTTCAAGCCAAGCTGGGTGGGACCTTATAACATCAAAGAGATATTATTAGGCGGAGCCGTGTGTCTTATGAACATAGATGGAAATGAATTCTCTCAGCCTACCAACCTGGATCAATTGAAAAAGTATCATGTATAAATAAATAAATAAATAAAAAGTCCGCTAGGTAGAAAACCTGAAAAGGCTACTTAGGTAAAAATTAGGGCAAGATCTCGCTAGGTAGAAAACCTGCAAAGGCTGCCTAGGCAAAAATTAGAGCTTCAAAAAAAAAAAAAAAGCTTTTCAATTGATCCAATAAACTACAAGGACCTGATTCTCCAAGCATTCAAAATAAGTCAAAGTTTTATGAAGAAAATAAATATTCAAAGGATGGAGATATGTAGGCAGTCGATAAAGTTACCTTGGTGCGGTCCAATTTTTTAAGGTAAAACAACTTAGTGTTTGATTTCAATTGTAATTGTTTGAAGTGATTTATTCAAAACTAAAAAGATGAAATTCTTTTATTCATGAAATGAAGAGAAACCTTTCAAAGGTCTATTACATGCCATATGATCCTAATCTTGTTTATTCTAAAAAATAAAAGCAGAAAGCATGGGAAATATGTTTTGAAATTTCATTAAATCTTTTGTTCCTTCCTGGAAGTTTCTTCAGAGTCGTTATCTCTTCCTCTCTTGTAAAGTACTACTTGCAAAGTGTTAGGTGGAAGTGACAAAGTGTCCCCTTGATCATCAGATGAGAGACTTTCGATAAGTCCCTAAATCCTAGTCTTCCTTTCTCGTCCCGAGCACCCACAGTTTGAGATAGCCACTGTCTATACGCCTCATTCAATTCGAAAGGTCCATGAGAGAAATCAATGTGAGTTGTGCGTAATACAGATGGCCACCTTGACATCAAAACCTTTACCACAGATGGAGAAATTGCCTTGGAAACGTAAGTATGCTCTGAAAGAGATGGAATTGTTTGGTCCCTATTTGACGAAGTAGTCAGGTTGCCCAATAGAAAGAAGTGTGCTTCAGCCCTACCAAAATCACCGTAGAATAACTTGGAGAACGAAGCAGATAATGGCCAGAACAGCTCCAGTCATGCACATACCACTCGATGTCATTCCAAGAGAGAGTAAAAAGAAAAGTCAACCATTCTAGTAAGTTACGCTCTCGAGGAAGGGTAATAGCACAACGATGATAAGAAGCATGGTAAGAGGTACCAGTGGAAGGGGTAATGAATTTGAGCCTCTCAATTTGCCATATCTGCAGTAGAATGGGGCTACCTTCAAAAGGAGCTTCAGAATTGGCGTGGAGTTTGTCTAAGCCATTCAGAGTTTCAGCGAGAACCATGGGAATCATGTTTTGAGATACAGAAAGAGGTAAAACTAGTTCGCATAGTTCTAATGGAACTAGGAAAGAGCCAGTGCAGAAGAAAAATTGGCCAAGAAGGCATAAAACTAAACCATGTTGAACAGGTCGTGAAGTGGCAAACTAATTCAAGCCAGAGTGAAGAAAAGAAGTAGCCAGTTTCAGAAGATCGAGGTCAGTACCTTCGATGAATGCAGAGGTGTCCCCATCAGTGATTTCGAGAAGAAAAGCGAGAGTTGGTGAGTATTTGCGCGGAATTTGTGGAAAGATGAAAGGTCCTTTGAGAGGAATGGATGTAATCGCGCAAAATTCTTCCAACAGCGGGCATATTTGTTCAGTGCCGAAGTTGAAAACATGAGTTATGAGATCCTAAAAGTGATTTACGGCAATGAGGAATGTTGTTTCCATCTTGATTTGTTGAAGAGAGAAGCACGTGTTCAAGTTGAAGCGAGCGAACACCTTCTTGTCTTCCTTCGTCATTCTCGCTATGAATCTTTTCAAAACTTGGGGGAGAGCCTCCATGATGCTTAAAACTAATGCAGAATGGTCGTAGAGGCTGCTAAGGGTTCCTATTTATAGGCCTAGGTCAAGTTTGAAGGGAAATCGGAGTCCTAAAAAGAATGGAAATCGAAAATTACCAAAAATAGGCTAAATAGGGCGGGTTATCTCGGCTAGCCATCCTAGGCAGGACGGCCAGCCGTCCTAGGCAGGACGGTCACCAGCATGTGGCCACCCAATTTTGCCAGTTTTGCCAATTTTGATTGTTTTTTTACTTTTGATGTGTTTTGGGGCCCCGATTTTGACTTTTGTTGACTATTTGTTGCTATGTACAAGTTTCAAAACATTGGTATTAGTTTAATCATGATTAAAAGTGAGAGAATTAATAGCAATGAACATGTTTTAACAGAGCACATACACTGAAAGAGAGAAAAAAAATAATTTTGGCACAAGTGGTTACAAGTTACAAATGTTTTTCAAAATGAAACCCCATGTTCTATTGAAAATAGATCAGTGTCTTTGAGAGCTCCTCCTTACACCTCGAGTAGATCCCTCGCCAGCTGAAGAATGACGTGGTAGGTCAGGTGCCTGAAACAGTGTTCACAGTTAGATCAGTTTGTGAGAAGGAAAGGAAGATGGATTCCGAATGTGGTTTGAGATTACCTGATGACGAGTAAGAGCAAAGGTCCTCAAGCTCATCCTACGAAGGTCGCGTCTCATGGCGGTGGAGAGATCAATGTAGTCTTGGCAGTACTCTTGAGGGACCTGTTAGAAAGGAATGATGTTAGTGTATCTGCAGACATGCATGTGCAGTTATTTGATTCAGTGGAGGATTTACCTGTTCATAAGAAGGATCTATGTGGTATCCCTCATGAACTGCGGGTCGTGAAATAGTAGAAAATACGAAGTTATCTTCAACTATTAGCTCGATGTTCTAATTCGCAGGCGGGTAGGAGGCCTATTCGCATCTTGATCATCATCACTTGCAACAGCTCTAGAACTTTGACCCCGAGAACGACGACCCTGTGGATATAAAGATGAAGTTTTGTAAAAGCTTTTACAGAGATGAAGGAAAGCATTTCCAAAGGTCATACCCTCTCAGGTGGCTCTCCAGTTGTCAAAGGACGCATCAAGAATTGTTGGCAGAAGACCTCATAACTCCCGTCAGGGAAAAGGAAAGCGGAAAGATCCACTCCTCTCATGGACTCTAGCAAGACCTCACCCTTCAACTTATCAGTATGACACATATTTGCAAGAGGCAGAAGAGGTACCCTGGCTTCATTAATGTTCCTATAGACTTGGCGACAGACCCTTTCACCCAAATACCAATACTTTTCCAGAAGGTCCCTCAAATAGAATTCGCCTGTGTGTCAGGAGTATACTTTGTGCGTAAGGGGGAGTCAAAGAAGTCCTCCAAGTGCCCCATGGATCCCAGTTCACCTGAAGATTATGAGAAAGATGAGAGTTGAACTTGAAGGATTTAAATGAGAGATAATGTGTTGAGATTTTACCTGTTCTGCAGTGAGACGAGAAAGGATGGCCTTGGCAGAGGCATAATCGTATCTATGGAGGTTGGACTTTTTCCTATTGGATGTATTGAAGAGAGCTAGAAATGGTCAATGGTTAACCCACTCTTTTAAAAGAGGATAACCAAGACCCAAGTAGATAAAAACCCACACTTGTATGAGAAAAAAAATCAGGGAATTGACAAAAACGAAGAGAGATTCTATTGAAAGAATACTGGGTGAAATCAATACCTGCCATATGAATGTCAAGCCTGTAACGCCCCAACCTGACTATTATACCGACCGTCCCGGGTAGGTCGACACGTGTCAAGAAGTGGATACAACTTGTCCTGCTCATTTGCATTTCCATACTCTGGATAATAAGAGAAATAATATAACAAAGTGAAATGATATGTTCTAATGCATACATGCCCATATTCGAGTAATACAAATACAAATATGCTCAAAGTATCATATTTAATGCCAACAATCCTGGCATATAGGATAAAATAATACTCCAGAGAAATATAAATATATCATGCAGTCCTAACAGTCTGATGAAAAACCGTCCAGAACACTGCTAGACCCAATGCAACCTGCGTAGAGCTCTCTACCGCCAAAACTCTACCAGAAATCTGAAAACCTGCTGCATAAAACAGCATGAGCAAGAATTGCCCAATAGGAGTACAACCTCAACCAACAGTAACAATATTGATACAAGGAACATTATAATAGTTAATTCACATCAGTGTTCACAAATCAGTATTAACATGGTATGGGTTTCATTATTGTATAAAACATCCAATGTTTCTCGTTTTGTAAAACAAGTTATTCATGGGGTTATTTGATAAGAGTAGTAGTTCTCAAGCTTAAAGCCCCCGGCACTACGAAGCACGAAGCATAGTTACATTGTTCTCAGGCCTCCAACACAATGATAGCCAAATAATTACGTTGTTCTCAGGCCCTCGGCTCAACGGCAACCAGTGTCACGTTGATTTTCAGACCCCCGGCACAACGACAGCCAAATATAATACACATGATCTAATTTCAGAATCCATTTCCAAAACCATCAAGTATCGACGTAACATGTGGTGTAATAAGCACATGTAAGCATTTATAAAACATTCATAATCGTCCTTCAAAACAAGTACGAAAGAATCAAGCCATATGCCATTTCACAATCATTTACAAACAGATATAAACTTTCCATACCAATAGTTGTAAAAACAAGTAATGTTCCAAGTATCAGTTTTCATTTCACAAACAGTTCAGTATATCATGTCACATAAAATCACATATCATCACATGTTAGAGAGGTTCAGTATCCTACCTTGACTGGGCAAGAACTAACCCTAGCAGTGTCCTGTAGATATGCACTCCTAACTCGCAAAAGGATGGTCGTAGGGGCTATCCTAATCTGAAATAATTACAAAGTAACGGTATAAATAAATATCCGGTCTAAAAACGATTGATCCAAACTTGAAACTGACTTCCAAAGCTTTTAAAATGTCAAGGATATGCTTAAGAGTAAGGCCCAAAAGAAAGAATCATAAAGATGATGAAAAACGAGGGACAAAAACCAAAATATCAAATTCTGGGCCCAAACAGTCGACTGTTAGGGTGAGACAGTCGACTGTCTCAGCAAAATTTTCGAAACAAGCATACTGTCTCAAACAGTCAACCAAAAAGTCGACTAGACAGTCGATTGTCTGCCCGATAATTTTGATTCTCACGAGCAGTAACAGCCATGAACCCACGCCAAATCTCATCCAAACTTCATAACAACTCAAATCCACTTACAAGACACCGTAATAACTCTTTAACCCATCATCAAAACACCAACACAACAATCATAAACCCACGAATCCGAAAATGTGGCTTAAAAACCCTAAAACAAACCCAAATATGACTTTCACATACAAAAGTTTCAAAAACCTTTGATCTTCAAGCAAAACAAGTTCAAGAATTGTAAATCCAGGTCAAATATGATTTAGCATTAAAATATAGGTTCAAAATCAAAAGCTTGAGCTTAAAGAGTCTCAAATCAGAATTTGTGAGGGAGAAAAGGGAAGAAAACCACAATACCCATAACAACTCACCTCTAAAGGAGATGACGGAGCTCCGGCGACTCCTTCGGCGAAGAGTCCAGTCACCCACCAGCAGCTGCTCCCTCTCTCTCTCTCAACTTGATGGATGGTTAGCTAACAATGAGGGTTGAAAGGTTTAGAGGTTTTAAAAAGGTAAAGTAAAGTTAAGGGCTTGTTTGGCTTTTGCAAAAAGGTTTATAAAACTTTTTAAGTTTTTCTAAAACATTTAAAATGTCCAAAACATTAATAAAATATGATTTAAACACATTAAAAGTTTTGGGATATCACAAAGCCGCAGAAGTCTTGAGCAGCGTCTCGGGATTTATTACACATGGAGCGATACATGGTTGCCAATGCTGCTCTGCCCCAGTCATACAGATGAATGCTGTCAGTTTCCTCTAAACTTTTCAAAAAGCCTAGAGAGGCTATTTCCTAAGTACCCGCAAAGAAAGTGCATGAAATCAGGTATAAGATGAAAGCTCGGGCAATATCTTCAGGGTCTCCTCCCTTTTCCTCAATTTAGGTACTAAAATGACTATGGATCCAAGAGCGCCTGACTCCTATTTTTGTCAAAGGAACATCTTCGACGCCTAGGAGATTGTACAAGTACTTTTTGTCAATATGAGCATCTTCGTAAAAGGCAATTGGCTTGCCTCCAATAGGAAGCCCGGTGATCATGGTGAAATCAAGAGGGGTCATGGTCATTTCCCCGAACCGAAGTGAAATGTGTTGGTGGTATCCCACCAAAGTTCAGAAAGAGCTAGCATAGCCATCCTATCCATGTTATCGAGCCAAAGAGAATCCAGAAAGAATTTGAAACCTGCTTGTTCTACAATGGCTTTGGCCTGAGGTTGGTGTGTCCCCATTACTTCCCACCATTTGATCAAATTGCCCAAAGAGTATCGTGTGCAGATTTCGAAATTTGGCTGCACAAGCACATTTGTGTTATATTCTCATCAGGGGTAAAGTTGTTATCTTTAGATGACTTTTGATTCAAATGCAATGCAAACATAGTTATTGACTTACATATCATATGATCAAGTAAAATTTATGCTTTGAATAAGCCAAAATGATCAATGCATTTTCAAAAGTTTTTGCAAAAAAGAGGATGTGTGCATATCAAATGACACAATTTATTATCAAAAGCATGGGTAGTGTCACCAAAAATCGAAAGTATTTCAATCTCAATATTGATGGAATTTAAATCAAATTGAATATCATGGAAAATTTTTGAGACACTTTACATGTCACGAAATGATTTGTAAAGAGGGAAGTGGATAATGGTGTCACTTAAGCATTTCATCAAACATGTGATATGCATATTTTCAAAGTGATGTTTTCAAAGAAATTTGATCATGGCAAATGTTTCTAAAATCCTACAAAAATCATTGAAATATGGTTAGGATATGTTTGATTTGAAAACTCAAAGTTTACTTCCTTAAGGCATTTTATCAAACACTTGATGAGCATCATTGATAAGCTTGTGAAGCTATGAAATGGGGCTCCCATACTCTTCCAAAAGTTATGATGATATAAAAGAAATAATCACGGCATGCAAACAAGCATTTCAACTCAATCAAACACATATGAATCAAAAGTTATTGATAAGATCTAACTTACATTGCCTTTGGAGTGAATATACGAAAGATGGGTTCGAGACTCCAAGAGTAGAGATGGTGGATGAGAATCTCCATATGATGGTGCTTTGTATCTAGCTTTGACTTCCAAGTATGGGTACTTAGAATAAGGTGGAGGAATTTGATTTCTATCCATTTTTGAAGAGAATCAAGTGTGTAGGGAATGGAAAGGTTCACACCAAACAAAAACAAGTTGAAGAGCTTGGGGAAATGAAGATGATTGTGGTTGCTAGGAATGCAAACCAATGTTTTGAGTATGATTGTGATGATTGAGAATCAAGAGTGAAAGTTTTGGGAGCAAAATAGGCTTGGGAATGCTTAGAATAAGCATGAGGAAGTGCACATGAGCATGAGGGGCTTTTTTAAAAGAATAATTTTTTTCGAGTCACACATGGTGACCGTCCTAGCTAGAACGGCCATCAGTGTGCCCCTTTTTTATTTTTCTCAAAATTTGATTTTTGATTGAATGTTCTTACATAAAAACCATTCCTATTGATGATTTTGAAAATTTATATGGGAGATATACCATATAAAAGTGATGATTTTGAAAATTTATATGGGAGATATACATATAAAATGATGATTTTAAAAATTTATATAGGAGATGTACCGTATAAAAGTGATGATTTTGAAAATTTATATGGGAGATGTACCATATAAATATTCATATAGGAGATGTACTATATGAATGATGAGTTTGGAATGTGAGATATAAAATGATGAGTTTGAATTGTTTTATGTAAGGCATAAAATGATGAGTTTGAAATGTTTTATGTGAGACATAAAGTGATGAGTTGGAACTGTTTTATGTGAAACATAAAATAATGATTTCAAAAAATATTTTATAAAATGACAAATTGAATATGCTTATGTGAGAGAAGTATCACATAAAATGTTGTTTCAAAACATTTCTGTGAGAGAAGTATCACACAAATGTTTAGTTTTTGGATTATTGATATGTGTTTGACTCTAAGATAATTGGAAGTGTGGCTTCCAAGGACTACGGTCCCTTAAGATAATTGGAAAATGAGTTTTCCAAAAAGAGTCCTTGACTCCAAGATAATTGGAAGTGTGGCTTACAAGAAGGACTATGGTCCCTTAAGATAATTGGAAAATGACTTTTCCAAGAAGAGTCGCTGACTCCAAGATAATTGGAAGTGTGGCTTCCAAGAAGGACTACTGTCCCTTAAGATAATTGGAAAATGAGTTTTCCAAGAAGAGTCGTTGACTCCAAGATAATTGGAAGTGTGGCTTCCAAGAAGGACTACGGTCCCTTAAGATAATTGGAAAATGAATTTTCCAAGAAGAGTCGTTGACTCCAAGATAATTGGAAGTGTAACTTCCAAAAAGGACTACGGTCCCTTAAGATAATAGGAAAATGAGTTTTCCAAGAAGAGTCGTTGACTCCAAGGATAAGATAATTGGAAGTGTGACTTCCAAGAATTATTTCAATTCCGAGTTTATTTGGGAAATATATTCCTAAGATTGATAATAATGCCAATGTTTGTGAGAAGTTGGTTTGATTATCCCTCTTTTGTTGTGGCAAAAATGTAATGCCATTTTGTTTCGTTGGTATTACATGGCGAAGCCATAAAACACCAACGAGGGGCTTCTGTGGACACCCCATTTTTACCAATTATTTTTATCATATATTTTTGAAAAATGATCAACTTGAAGAGTGGGTCATTTGATGGTGAATTGGGCTTGTAAATACCAAACTACCTAAATTGCCCTTTTTGAGGAAAAGGGGACAATTCATTATTTCATGTGTACATTTGGATCAGAATCAATCCATTTGTGTTGCATTTGACTTTTGAGGTGTTTTAGAACAGCCTTGTAAATTTTTATGTCATTCTGACAAGAGCTCGATAGGTAATTAGGGTTTTTGCGACTTTAGGGGCTTTTTCGTCCTTTTTCTCGTATAATTTCCGAATGACATCCGAATTCGAAACAGATTATTTCATGAGGTTTATATGGATGCGGGGAGTGTATTTGGAGTGTCAATTGAACTTTTGAATGGTTGGAATGGATTCGCCTAAAATCGATCCTACGGGCGAGAATGAGTAAAATTAGGGTTTTATTCAAATCGACCGTGAATTGGTCGTTTTCATCAAAATCATAGATTTTCAAACTATGTTTTAAAGAACCAATTTCATAATAAAATCATGTTTTTAGAAGTGGTTCAAGTCTAATTGATCAATTTTATAAAATAAAGAATGGTCATATGACCAATTTTGGCACAACCGGGTCAATTGGCCAGCTTTTTGCTAAAAACCTTGACCATAGTCAAGCATTTTTGACCTAAAACCCTTCTAAGAATGTGGAGGATCAAAACACGGTCGTTTTGATACCTGGATCATCGAATTTGGATGAAAATTGAGCAAGATATGACAAAAATACGAAAATCCCTTGAAAATAGGGGAAAATTGGGGAAGTCACTATGGTGACCGTCCTAGCTAGGACAGCCAACTGTCCAGCCCAGGACGGCTAGCCGTCCAGGCTAGGATGGTCATCAGGATGGTCGAGCTCATTTTTGCAATTTTGGAAATTTTGGATTCTCCCACCTATTTTGCCCGACTTTATTTGATTTTTTTTTTTGAATAAATTCGAATGGTTTTCAGTTTGCAAACCCTAGGATGACTCATTTTAAGCCCTATGATGATTTTTTTGATGGATTAATCCCAACCATTCATGGTTTTAAACCCTAACTCTATAAGTATGCTTTGATAGAGTTAGAAAAACAAAAAAAAAAAAAAACAAAAAAAGAGAAAAAAGAGAGTTCACAAGAGGTTCAAGAGAAGGAGGCTACAGATCTGGGTTTTTCATTTTGGTTCATCAATTGAGGAGAGAACCAAGGTGGAGAAGAGAGGAAGAATGAAGGATTGAAAGCTTTGAAGCTTGAAGTGAGGTAGCCTATAAGAGAGAAGAAAGGTGAGTGTTCTATACTTGTTTTGACATATTCCATTCTTATGTAAATATTCATCTCTTATTTTATGTGTGATTATAAATGATAGAATACTTCCTTGTTTGTTCATGCATAATAATATCATATTAGTTTGAGTTTGATTATCCATGATGTTTGTTTAATATATTTGCATGTTAGAATAGGATGAGTTTTGTTATGATGTCATATGAATAGGTATGTTTAAAATAGTATTTTGTATGATTTCATATGAGTAAGTGTGTTAGGCTGGTTATTTGTATGATTTTATGTGAGTAGATGTGTCTAGGGTTAGTTTCATTATGATTTTATGTGAGTACATATGATTAGGTTGTCTTTTATTGTGATTTTATGATAGTAATCATATTTAGGATGTCTTTTGGTATGATTTTATGTGATTAATATGTCTGGGATGAGTCTTTTGTTATTATTTTATGTGTAAGCATGTTTAGGGTAATTATTAATATGTTTATATAATCGTTGAAATCTTTTGGTGTTCGACTGATGATATTAACGATTATATGAGTATGTTAGTATATTATTTTGACATGTGATGAGTCTTGAGTCTTTATTTTTTATGTTTTTTTATGATTATTTGAATATTTGGTATGGATTCGATGGTTTGAATATATAAATTGTGTACGAGGGAACGTGCGAAGGTAAGATCCTTCCCTTGTGTTTAAAATAATCGTTTAAAGCATGTTTGTTGTTAATTTTTGATGTGTTTTTGCATGGTAATTTAGTCGAGCATATTCGATTGTATGTTAGGATGTTTATTTGTCATTTTCATGGATTAATAATGTTTTTTAGACTATTTTAAACATGTATTCAAAATCTGTCCAGATTTGAATATATGTTTTAAAGTGGTTTAATTAACATTTTTAAGCCATATTTTTGTATGATTCTTATAGTATTTTCATAGTATATTCATGTAGAAAGCATACTAGGCCATCTTCATCATTTTTGTTCTTTGTTTTGAAGGTATTTAGAGTGGTTTAAGGTTCATGTTCAAATCTGTCCGGGTTTGTTTATGTCCTTAAATCACTTCTAAAAATTATTTTAGGACCAAATCCAACTTAGAAATATGCCTAGGTTCACATAGTGGAATTAGTACACATTTAGGAGCATTTTCATGCATGGTTAGGATTTATTTCATGAATGTTTGATTAATTTATTTAAATTACAGCATGCATTTGCATTAGGTTTTTAGGATTTTAGACTAACTTTAGGGTTAGTTAGAGACCCTAGGTTTAGGAAGGCCACTTGACCTTCCCTATGATTGTCCTTTGTTGTAAAAATCATTATCTGAATTGAGTATTATAGTTGATTTAAGAGTCTATCTTTGAGGGATTTTCTAAAAAGGTTTTTACTGTAATTTTTATGAAATAAATATGATTTCTATGGAAGATTTGATTATTAAATGATTTTTAAAAGAATTTGAAATGTTTTTTAAGATTTTTATCTTGTGATAAGATTCCTCCCAATACGATTTGTTTTCTTGAAATATCTTTGAAAAAGATTTTCAATTGGAATTGAATTCTAAAGATAAGAATTATCTAAAATATTTGGATTTTGTGAAAGTCTTTTAATTTGAAATGATTTCAAATAAATAATTTCAAATGGATAAAAACTCTTTAAGCTAGAGTCTTGAATTAAGTTGAAATACTTTTAATGATGTGGTTG
>JAESVK010066382.1:0-10777 GCA_017140935.1 Hamamelis virginiana
AAACTCAATATACCCTTTAGGATTGGTTTTAGGGCATACTTCTAACATCCCCAGCCCCTTCATGCACTTCCAACACTATTCTTTCAGCTTCTTGTTCATTGACGCACAACAGATGCACTCCATTGTGTGATCTCCGGTATAGCTTCCCGCACACAGAATATACTGGCTGGCTAACCTTCTTATAGTCTTTCTGTCTACGGATGATGCCTCTTTTGGATACTCTCTTTTTTCTACAAACTGTTGGATGTCATAGTACCATGGCTTTCCATCATTCGGCTCTCCTTCTTGGATAACACAACAGTAGGCTGGCTCTTGTTAGGACTTGATAATGAGAGGAGTTACACCTTCATCTTTAGGGATATCTACCATGGATGCTAGAGTGGCTAAGGCATCAGCAAACTTATTCTTTAACCTAGATAGATAAAAGAAGTTGATTCGACGGAATTCTTTCACCAAGGCCTCTAAATATTCATGGTAGGGTAACAATTTCTTATCTCGAGTCTTCCATTCTCCTCTGGTCTGACATATTATCAAGGCGGAAACTCCATATACTTCTATTTCTTTCACACCCAACTCCAAGGCAGCTTCCAATGCTAGGATACAGGCTTCATATTCGGCTATATTATTAGTGGCATCGAAGGATAACCTGACAGATAATGGTATCAAGTTATTCTCCGGTGTGACTAACAACACGCCTATTCCACATCCTCTCTTATTATGAGCCCCATCAAAGAATACTTTCCAAGGCTCCTTACTTACTTCTAGAATCTCTTCGTCGGGGAAATGGTACTCAGACGGTCTTTCTGTTGACGTTGGATGCTCTGCTAGAAACTTTGCCACCGCTCTCCCATTTACTGACTTCTGCACTACATATTGAATGTCGAACTCTAATAAAAGTAATAACCATCGGGTTGTTCTATAGGATAATACTGGCTTCTCCAATAAGTACTTTAGGAGATCCATGCGACTAATGAGTTGCACTTGAAAAGATAGCATGTAATGGCGGAGCTATTGGGTAACCCACACCAATGCCACACATGTCTTCTCTAATGCGTCGTACTTAACCTCATAGTCAGTCATCTTCTTACTTAAATAGTATATTGCATTCTCCTTTCGAGATTCTTGCAGATACTGAGCTAACATAGCTCCCATTGCAGTTTCAGTGAGTGCTAGATAAAGTAGCAAAGGCTCACCTTGCCGCGGGGGAACTAATATTGGTGGATTGCTGATTGTATCACAATCATGCCTTCAAACTATGGTATTACTGTGGTCTCTTACATAAATAGTTGCGTAATAATATTCTGTTTTGTATAAATTATGTATAAATGGATTAAATTCTCTTTTATAAGAAAATTGTGCAGATTATATAAATGCGAAGCCATCACTCATGGAGTCTAACTTATCGTCACCAGTGATAAAAGTTTCATAAAGGTTCAGCGATAGGCGATGAAGTGCGAAAGGCTGCAGTAGAATTTCTGCATTTTCCAAGCAAGAGCCAACATGACTATCGATAGCCAAGTCTCGCTATCGATAGAAGTTCTATCGATAGCGAAGTCTCGCTATCGATAGTTATGAGGCGGTTGTGGGCTGTTTTAGATATTTTGGGATATTTCAAGGGCGTTTCGGTCATTTGTAATTTCAGTCTATATATAGAAGTGTATATGTGACTTAAAGGGGGTTCAAGACTTCTGCTTTGAATCATTACTCTGTCAATTTTAATAGACTTCATCTTACAGTTCAATTCTGCTTTTTATTTTGTTATTTACTTTTCTGCAATTTTTCCTTTAATGCATGGCTCAATTCTCATTTGAGAATTGTTCTTTACTTATTCGGTCTTTAATTTCGTAATTTAATTTCTGCTATTTTCCTTTTATATACATGGCTCAATTCTCACTTGAGAATTGTTTTTTACTTTTACTGTCATTTTCTTTATTTACTTAAGCCCTTTTCTTTATTTACTTACGCCACTTTTTCTTTATTTATTTAAGCCCTTTTCTTTATTTACTTACGCCACTTTTTCTTTATTTCCTTCAGTTATTTACTTTCTGCTTTATTTTACTTTTCCATCCAGTGACCCCTTTAAGCTTGTCATGGATAAAGGATATTCTCCTCCATTGATGTGTAGCTAATACTCCAAGCTTGGGTGATGATGAAGTTGGATTCTTTATGCATTTCTAGTTTATAAACATTCTTTTATTTGTATTATGTGATTGCATAGTTGTGAAAGTTTATCGCACACTATTGCTAAATATAATATAATATAATTGTATATCTGTTATTGCAATTATATAATTATGCAATGGTATTTATTGGGATGAATAACAAACTAGCATGTTTTATCCCCAATTAAGGTGGATAGTGATATTCCATTCCTTTTCAAGGATAAACCTACCGGTCCTGTTATTCATCATCTTTTTGGGGATTCCTTCTTGTAGTTGGATGAACCACCATACATAATTACTATATCGTGGATTTTATAACTAAATTGCATATTTGATATTTAATGGACTTCTCACCCAAGTTCCGCTCATTCCATTAATCAATCGTGTTTTAATCAGCTTAATTAAATTCAGCATTTTCGCTTCAACCCAATTGAAGCTCTTTTCACCACCAAATTAATTTGACAATATTCTTTCACTTTAATTAATCTAATAGTTTCTCATTTTAAATCTACATATTTCCCGGTGGTTCGACACCCGTGCTCACCAAACACAATTGAATTGAGATTAACAAACACGCGATTTTATAAATATATTAATCTTGATCATTAACAAGGAATAATCTCCCTTGTTCTCATACGATCAGTTGCTCAAATACCTCTTAATGGTTTCAAAAGCTTCTTGGCATGCGTCATTCCACCTCATGGGCAAATCCTTCTTAAGAAGCTTAAAGATAGGCTCACAAATCATGGTCAGCTGTGCTATGAATCGACTGATAAACTGAACTTTGCCTAAGAATCTTCGAATCTCTTTTCTGTCTTTGGCGGCTGCATCTCCGTGATAGCTTTAATCTTTCCCGGGTCGACCTCTATTCCTTTCTGAGTGATCATAAATCTCAACACCGCAGTTACTCTGAAGGCGCACTTTTGGAGATTCAATATCAGGTATATTGCTTAATTCTTTGAAGAAACTTGCCTAGAGCCTCAAAATGGCCTTCTCAATCCTTAAACTTCACAATCATATCATCCACATACACCTCCACTTCCTTATGAATCATATCGTGTAATAAGGTGGTTGCCATTCTCTGATAGGTGGAACCAGCGTTCTTTAGGCCAAATGGCATAACTCGATAGCAGAATGTCCCTCATTGAGTGATGAATGAGGTTTTCTCCATATTAAGAGGGGCCATCTTTATCCGATTATAACCCGAGAACCCGTCCATGAAGGATAACAAAGCATGATCGGCGGTACTATTTACCAGGATATCTATGTGTAGCAACGGAAAATCATCTTTAGGGCACGCCTTATTCAAATCCCGGAAGTCTATGCACATTCTAACCTTCCTATCCTTCTTAAGCACCGGCACAATGTTAGCTAACCACTCGGGGTATTCCATTACTTGGAGAAATCCAGCGTTCATATGCTTCATTACTTCATCATTGATCTTCAGTGCCCACTCCGGCTTCATTCTCCTCAACTTTTGCTTAACTGGCTTAATCACAGGATTAGTGGAAATAAAATGTTGCACTATGTCGGTGTCAATCCCTGGCATATCTTTGTACGACCATGCAAAAAGTTCTATATTCTCTCTTAACAATCCTACCAATTTTTCTTATTCTTGTGGTGACAGAGTTGCCCCAATGTTAATTTGTTAGAGGTATGCCCTAAAACCAATCCTAAAGTGCATATCTATTTCATATTAGGATAAGAAGGTACTGCTTATCGTTTGTATGTTTAAATATATATACGATAATGTCCATGAATAAATGATAAGAGAAATGTGTATCTCAAGTTTGTTGAGATATGAAGACTCATATTTCTCATATACATTTATTCTTAAAGTGTTCCTGCTCATAGGTTTATTAAAGAGGACATTTATTAAACCGGCAAGAGTGGCACAGATTTAAACTAACTCCAATGGGAGGATAGGTAGTCTTTCCTATCAGTGTAGAGACACTTAGGTTAATCTGTGGGTGCATATTAGAGAATATGTACACTGAACTTGATCTACTAGAATATTCCTATGGATATTAAGTTAAAGGAATATTCTTATGTTACGTCCATTTGGTAATCCTAAGACCTGAGACACCATGGATGTCTTGTGCCTGAGTTATTAGGGTTTGATAGTGTTTTATACAGCCTTGATCTTAAGGTTGTAGTCAACACTCATTGGCTCTAATAGGTCTTGCATGAAGGCATATGAGTGGTCAATAAGGAATCATCACTCTCAATGTTATGAGAGAGAATGTCAGGGTCAGTTCTTAAATATAACTCTCAATGTGAATCTCTGGCCAGAGTGATAGATGAAATATGAAAGGGTTTCATAGGCTTCATCTTATTGAGATTATAATTTGAAGAACATATGACAAGAAAGTTAAGATAGGGTTTTGACTTATATCCATACCCTAAATATCTTAACTATGACATTAGGGGATGAAGGATTAAGTAACAAGAAGGGTTCATATAGTTCTGCTATTCACCCAAACCTAGGGCATGTCATGACACATTGCTAGACGTCACTCATGACCAGTGAAAGCCTATTGATAAGTGTTATCAATAAGGGCATAATTGGAATAGTTTCAATTAAACCTTTAAATAGAAAGTTTCTATTTTAGGCGACATGGAGATGTCCCTAGTCACTGCTAGGTTGGGGTGAACCCAATGGGTCACACACAATAGAGGGTAAGAGAGTTCCTTAAACTTGAGAGAGGGGAATCCTATCTTTAAGTTAAGTTTGATTTTGATTAATTAAAAGTTAATTAATTAAAGGTCAAAATTAACCAAGAATAGGATTATTCTATTCAAGGATATTTGGTCATGCTAGCACTAGTAACCAAACGTCCCTTAAAGAGGAGAATGTTTATAAATATGAGCGCTTCACTCATTCTAGGGTTAAGCAACCCTCTTGGCCGAAATTTCACTCTCCTCTCCCTCTCCATTCTAGCTTGCTCACAAGCGTTGTGAAACACTAGAAGGGTTTAGGGAATCTTACCTTTGTGTGGATACCGTTGGAGACTTCATTGCGTTGAAGTTCGAGGTCGAGGATTGCAAAACGAAAGGCGAATCAAGTAAGATTAATTTATGTTTTATTAAATTATATGCTTGTTTGTATATCTCATATCCCAATGCTTGTTCGATTCTTGTTTAGAATCTTTCGATGATGGAATACTATTCTTTAAAAGTTTTGTTTTCTCTTCCGCTGCGATTCCATGCATTTCGATCGATTCCTTTCAGTGGTATCAGAGCCAAATCAAGCATGGATATGAGATTTAAGATGTTTGGCAATGGTTTAATTAATTAAAATCATGTTTTTTGATGGTTTAATAACCATACTTGAATTCGGCAATGAAGGGGCTGCCTCCTTTATTATTGTTTTAGGTTTTATTTGGCAACTAGGGTTTTAGAAACCCTAGCTAGGTCACGGCCAAGGTGGGGCTGCACTAGAGAGTCACGGCCATATGGGGTTTTACCCCTTTGGTATTATAAGTGCAAGGGTTTGTAGAAAAACAAAAATAGTTTTTGGGTTTTCTCTCTCTCTCTCTATAAATTTCGGACCACTCTAGAGTTATTATGTTTATGTTTTGATTGTTGGGGTTTCTTCTCCATGGTGGATTGAAGCTTTGAACATAATCAAAACCCCACTAAAGGTACGGCTCTCTCTCTCTCCTCCCTCTATCTCCATTTCGGCCACTTAGGGTTTATAAACCCTAATGTGTTTCTTTAATGGTTTTATTTATGATTTGGGTTAAGGTAACCCTATAATCATAAAATATGTTTGAATCTTGAGTTTGTGAAACCCTTGATTCAAATAGATTAGGTTCTTGATTTTGAGAAAATTATGAACATAACTTGATTTTAAGAAAATTGGGTTTCAATGGTGATTAGGATGTTTAGATACCCTAATAGGGATTTTCGGCCATGGGTTTTACACCCTCTTGATTTTCGGCTACTAGGGTTTAATAACCCTAGAACATATTTGCATGTATCTTGATTATTTTTAAACATGTTAAAAATTGATTCTTGATTATTGCAAATAACTATGTTTAATTTTGTTTAAACTTGCATATTGATGAATATTGTTAAAGAGTTCAACAATGGTGGATTAGGGTTCTTTGAATCCTTGTATTCATCATCAATGGTGGCTAGTTTTAGGTTTTAGAAACCCTAAACTAATATAGGAATATTTCCTAGTTTGTTTTAGGAATCCCTAAATATCAAACTTGGATATTCCTAGTTTCTATTATGTGTATTGTTTAATTTAGGAAAGTTTCTTATATTTGATTTGATTCTTTCTTATTTTAATTAATCACAATATAGAAATTATTGCAGCATATATGGAGTTTATGGAAACCCTAAAAAGGTTAGATTATGGTAAGGATTCCTAATCCTAACCCTAACCCTAACCCTAACCCTAGCACACTCTCTCTCTCTCACTATGAATTTCGGCCACATGGGTTTGGAACCCTAGTGTGCCTTAATTAATTTTACATTTTCATGATCTTGTGTTCTTCATATGTTTTATAAAGTGTTTATAATATTTTCAAAATAAATTTTATCGTTTTTTGAAAATTAAAAATGAAGAACATGAAGATTTGATGAAAAGTGTTTTTATAAAACGATTTTGTGTTCATGAGAGATTGTGAAATTCATGTGATGAATTATTGTTTTTAATTGCTTAAAAACATTTAGGGATGCTGCTAGATGATATATAAACATGTTAAAAACGTTTTAGCATGCTTGTATATTGATAGTTTTAATTTTGAAATCGTTTTGAAATTAAAATAGTGTTGCTGTTTTTCTGGGCAGCAATCAAGAAGCTTTTATAAAATCCAAAGAAAATAGTTTCTGGGATTTTTGAAGCTTGCCACCTATTGACTTCATTAATACAAGGTCTTAACAAAGTCTAGGAAGGGTTCCCATGATTTTTAATGACCTAGAATAGCCACACTAGATTTTTTGTGAATAAGAGTCAATTCTGGAAAATTTGACTCTCTGTCACAAAATGTCTCTAATTGATACCAAACGTTGGAATCAAGTCTCGAAACCCCTGCCATTGTTTAGAGGACTGAAAAACCTAGTGAATTGAAGTGTTTCCATGACTTAGTTCACTTTAGGTTATGCCCAATAAATGCATTTGTGCACAAATTCCAGATTCTGCCATAGTTTAGAGTTAGTGTCACAAAATGCCTTAAAGTGATACCAAACGTTGGAATCACTAAACGAGACCTATGCCATTTGAAAGAGGACTGAAAATCCTTGTGAAATAGAGTATTCTCACATTTTAAAAGTGTGTTTTAATATAGGAAAGATTAATCCCAAAACAGTAGCTGAATTCATTGTTTTGTGAAAAACTGGGTTTTGTGTTTTTTCAAGAATTTATGGTTTTGAGTTTTTTATTTAATTCCTTCACTATAGGTTAATGATGATTAATCTATAATGCATATTAAAGTGTTAAATGCATGATAGGAATTATGAAATTAATTTCTCAAATTAAATTCTATTTATTTAAAACCCTAATTAAGTTAATTAGGAGTTTTAATTAAGAAAAGGTACTTTTTACTTTCATATGAGATATGATGGTTTTATTTTAAATGAGATTTAAAAGATTGTTATTATTGTTATGAGATAATAATAATAATAATATTGAATTTAATTAATTAAATGCCATTGCCATCATTGCCTTTCTTTTATTGTTGTTTTTATTTATGCAATGTGTTTGTATAAATATAAATGGATAATTATGGACTTAAGACCAATTAAATGAGATGTGATTGGCCGCATTAGATGTGTATGGATTATTTTAAGGGTTGTATTTAAAGTTGTTTAAATTTAAGTGATGTAATTAATTTGGGGCTTGCATGCCTCTTTCCCTCTCAATTCCTATGTATCCCCTATCTCCTTAATCCCCTTCTTTCTTTTATTTTAAATGTAATATTGGATACTTGGTGGAGCATGGTGGACTTGAGGTGCATGGTGGAGTTTTGTACGAGAGAAAAAGGCAAGGACTTAAGAAGGACTTGGCAAGGACTTCAAGACTTTTCGTAAATCTTTTAGTCTTGATGTAATAGTTACATAGTTTTAATTACGATCACTTAACCCTCATTATAGACCTAGGGTTCATCTTTTTGGCTCAAAGAATGAACCCACCCTAAAGTCCATAATTATTCCAAGGCCCATTAATATATATGAGATGTATGCTTGGTAGGGGGCCTTGACCTAATTTATTATATGTTCAAGATGAATCCACCATAGCCTCTAGGAGGACAGTGGGAGGATAATCAAGAACTAATAATAAAGCTTGGTCTAAACATTATATGTATGTTTGATATATATGTGATGCATGTGATGTATGTTTATTTTAAATGAGACCTCCTTTTTACCAAAACCCCTTTTAATTCAAAATTAAGTTGTAAGGAAGAAGCCTTGGGCTTTATCCTAGCCTCCCATCATTACATGATAGGTGGATTCTTAAGGTGGATGTGTTTGGCTGCAGATATGCGGGAACATGTTCATCCTGAGGGTTCATACTGTCTTGTCTTAATATTGGATATCATAAGGTGCGATAATGGTGTATCCCAAGAACCTGCTATGTGAGGGGTACAACATTCAATTGACCATACTTATGCGAATGATGGGTGTGACTTAACTAAAGAGTACTATCCAAGAACCTATTATGTGAGGATACTACAATTTAGAGGCTAAAGGATGATTGGAATTTGCTTTAGAAGCATTAGGATAAGAGTTATCCACTCATTAAGGGTTAGTATCCAAGAACCTATTATGTGAGGCTACTAATTTTTAATGGGACCCCAATCCCTGCTATGGAAAATTCAGATGATGAAATTCCCGAGTCTCATCTAAGGGAGTATGAGATTTGAATAAAATAGTGGGAGGTAACATAAGACTTAGAAACCAATAGGTATTTATGTTTTGAATAATATGAAATTTACTGTTATTATTTTCTGTTGTAGATGGCTCCACTAAACCCCTTATCTAGAATCCTTGATGACAACCGTTTGACTGGTCCCAATTTCAATGACTAGGTTAGGAACCTGAAAATAATCTTGGCTGCTGATAAAATTGAATATGTTATCAAATCTCCACGCCCCAATGCTTTACCTGAGGGGGCATCTGAAGAAGAGCGAGACACTTATAATAAGTGGCTTGAGGATGATGTGCAAGTCAGGTGCTACATGATGGCATCGATGACCAATGAGCTCCAAAGGCAACATGAGGTCATTGACAGTGCATATGCGATCCTCAAGAATCTTAAAGAGTTGTATGAATCACAAAACAGAATTGTAAGGTACAATGCTGTGGGTGATCTTTTCTCTGCTAAGATGGTGGAAGGGACATCGGTGAATGAGCATTGTCTCAAGATGATCCGGAACATCCACGCTCTTCATGATCTAGGTGTCGAGATCAATTCAGAGATGAGTACAGACATTCTACTTCATTCACTTCCTTCAACCTTCAAACAATTCATCATGAATTTTCACATGACTGATGTGAATGATAAAGTTTCTTTAACCGACTTGATGAATATGTTGACTACTGCTGAGGAAACCTTGAAAAAGGATTCCAAAGGTAATGTTTTGGCTATAGATGGGGCATCGACTTCTAAGACCAAGCCCAAGGGCAAGGGTAAGAAGAAGAAGTCCAATTTTAAGCCAAAAGGAGGAGTGAAGAAGAAGAATTCTAAAGGAAAGTGTTTCCACTGCGGCAAGACAGGTCACTGGAAAAGAAATTGCAAGGAATACCTGGCTTCGTTGAAGAATGGTTCTTCTGATGGTACGTCTTGTATTTGATTTACTAATTAAGAATTAGTATTATTTTGCTTTATGGTATGAGATACCTAACTATGTTTTTTCTTGTACAATGCGATTGTATGTAGGAGACAAGGGGAAGCAAAAGGTCGAGTAGACATTCAGCTCTCAGTGTTTAATAAAGGATCAAGAGTTGCTGCCTTCAACACTATAGCTCAATTCTTGACTAGTTTATTTAGAATTTTATGAACTTTTAATTATTGCCAGTTTGTAATAAATACTTCTTTAGAAGTTTTCTATTCAGTTTTGAATATTTCGATTATTTGAAACAGTTTATTTATAATATTGATTATTTAGATAATTTCTGGCAATTAATTTTAAAGTTCTAAATTCTTCATGAATGCCATTAATATATATATATGATTCAACCATAAAGGGTTATATTAATAAATGAATCGAGACACTTTGAATTCATTAATTAATATAATCTAATCATCTTATTTATAAGGAGATTAAAAGGATAATACATGAGATGTATAAACCTAACATTTAGTTTAAAATACTTCATATCTATTTTGAATATTTGAAAGTGTTCAAAGGATTCAAAAACTATGAATATTTGAAGAGTTCAAATTATTCATTTGAAGTAAAGCTAAAAGGAAAATATTGAGAATATTTTAAATGAATCATTTATATAAAGAGGACCTTAAATATGTTAAACGTTATAGTTTAAAGATTTATTTTAAATATGAGATATTTCAAATAAACCTTGAAAGTTATGCTTTCTTTAATAAAGAGTTATTAGAAAGCAATGTTTCCATAAATGGTTAAGAATCATTCCTTTATGAAACA
>JAESVK010066387.1:0-12999 GCA_017140935.1 Hamamelis virginiana
AACACAAATGGAAGATCCACCATTGATGTGCAACCGACTGTCATCAACGTAAGAAAGAATAAGGAGCAGCAGAAGTTGCAGATCGGCCAAATCGGTTGGTGAGTCGAAGAAGAGAGAGAAAAGAGACGACTCCACTATATCACCATTGGACCATGTTGGATCGCCGGTGTTAATGGCTCCATGCCAAATGTGATGATGGCCAAGATCTTCCATTCGATCAAGATTTGCTTGCTCCGAAGTCGATGGATTCTCCGGCGAACAAATATCTGATACAGACTCTTCGATCCCCCTTAAACAGCTTGCCATTATCAGAATTTGTCCGATTAGATCAACCAACGACCAATGGGTTCCCTCTTCCCTCTCTCTCTGCTTATGTTGACTGTGAAGGTTAATGATCAGTGCTTAAGATGACCAATCTTTGCAATTTGAAGCTTCAATCACTGCGTTTGAGATGACAAACGTGAACATTTACAATTTTGCAATTCAAAGCTTTAATTACCGCCTTTGAGACGTCAAACATGGCTGCCCTTTGCAATTCGAAGCTCCAATCGCTCGTGGATGACGGATGCGTAAGGAGTGCAGAGCTCGAGCTGGTGGCTATGAATGCTAAGGCAATATGGGGGTTTTTTGTGAGGAAATTAAAAGGAAAAGAAGAACTCATTGAAGAAGAAGAAGAAGAACGGAAGTCGGTGTGTGCAGAGCACGGGTAGATGGAAGAGCTCTTCTTAGGGGCAATTCCGTCCAAAAAAAAATGGATTTAAAAAAAATTGGACCTTAGGCAATAAATGTTTTCAAAATACGACTTTTGGAAAGAAAAATCTTATAAAAAGATTTATGTAATAAAGAGTCCTAAAATAGGACTTTTGGCCAATTATCCCTATTATTATTATTATTATTATTATTATTATTATTATACATTAAATATAAAATTGCAATATGCAACATTATTTTTGTAACATTATAAATTTATAATACAATAATAATCCCAAAAAGAATTTGATTTTTATTTTATTTTTCTAACTTATTTTAAAATTCAAACCATTTTATTTTCCCTCTCTCTATGAAGTCTTAACATAAGGTAGTCTTTTATAATTTATTTTATTTTTTTATTAACTTCAAGGTTACAACTAGTCAAATATAAGTTTACACAACCAACGAGAGTTAGCCTAGCAGTAAAAAGATGAACCGTAAACTCAAACATCCCAAATTTAAAAACTAGCCAAACTCTCTTGGCCAGCCTGCAACCAGGGCTAATAGCCCGGGTGTTAGACGATCCCATGATATTAGGGCTGAAAATGAGTCGAGCCGCTCATGAGCAGCTCGCAAACGCGTTCGATAAGGGCTCGGCTTGAGTTCGTTTATTTAGTAAACAAGCCAGCCCCATGCCTCAAACTTAAGCTCGTTTAATAAACAAGCCAAGCCCAAGCAATCTTGAGCTTGGCCTGTTTATGTTCATGAACAAGGCTCATGAACAGGCTTGCAAACATGTTCATGAACAAGGTTTATGAATAGGCTCGCAAACATGTTCGTGAACAGGCTCGTTAATAAGCTCGTGAACAGGCTTGTTCTATTAATGCTTTTATCCCAAACTCTCATGTATAAAAAATATGTAAAAGTAAAAATAATTTCTTATTTTACACTCTTTACATTTTTTAATATAAAAAATAAATTAAGTTAAAAGTAATTTTTATTTTATATCCACTTGATCTAAGAGATGAGTGATAATTATATTTAGACAATTTGAGAGGAGATAAAATGGTTAGCCTAAGTTCGATTACCTTAAATTTCATAGTAATTTTGTAAAATACAAAACCCACTCTTGGATTGAAAAAACTTCTTATGAATATCGTGATTGCCAAAAATCACATTTATCCAACGGTCGGTTTTTGAAAAATGCCAATGTGAATAATTGTCTGTTTAGTTATTCAAAATATCATAGATCTTCCATATTCGTTATTCAAAAACTGACCGTTAGATCGGTATGATTTTTCTTTGAACAAGGCATTCATAAAGAGAATATCTAATCCAACGATGGATTTTTTTAAAAGTCATTGGCTGTTTGCTTTACTCTAGTAACCTCACGCAACTTCGTATCAAGTGCATGTTGGAATTGATTGATTCAGGTTACATGTGTAGGGCTAATTGCTCAACATGTTTCTAAAAACCCACCGCTGGATTAAACAAACCTCTTATGAATATCATGCTTGCCAAAAATCCAGTGGTTGGTTTTTAAAAAATGCCAATGTGTTTTGTTTTATATTCAAAATACTACCAATTTTCCAGTCTTTTTTCAAAATCTAACTGTTGGATCGTTATGATTTTTTGCAAGCATGACATTCATAAGAAGTTTATCTAATCTAACAGTGAGTTTTTCTAAATCTATTTTATAATTGGTTTTATGCAAATAACTTTATGCAACTTTGCGCTAAGTTCACTATATAATAGATTTCTTGTCACCTGTATAATTCAAATATTAATATTGAATTTCTTGTTTAAAATTTAATAGGCTAATATGCACATCATTCATTCATTAGCCATGTAAAAAATATTACTAATACTATTACATAATAGTGGTTATTTATATATAAAAGAGAAAAAAAAAAAAAAAAGAAGCAGCTTTTCAAAATGGAGACGTGTCCCACATCGGAAAGGAGCCACGAGTGCTCACAGGCTAGAGGTTTTTGTTTGAAAATGAGAGAGCTTAGTCCCACATCGACGCAAAGTAGTGAGGCTGGGTGGACATTGGCTTATATAATGCTTGAGAGAGACAGGTCAATTGTGTAATAGTTGAGTCTGCATCCTTATTGGTTAGCTCAAACCAAGCAAAGGTTTTACGGATTATTGTTATTAATATTTTCAAGCTGAGCTCAAGTTAAAACAATGAGTGGTTCATTAAAAGCTACAGCCAATATTTAAGTCTTAATCGTGCTTGGCTTAAGCTTGTACTTGTATTTGTTTATCAAATAAAGTGACTAGGCAAACAAAGTGAGGCTCGTCAAAGTCAAGGGCCCTTCTAGAAAGCAGGGATTAGTATTTTGATGGTGTCCGCTTGATTTTCATAGTGTCGCTATAAAAAACAGAAAGTGATGCTTGATTGCTTGTTTTTTAAAAATCGGTTGTTGGATCATTTTGGCTTTTTGCATACATGACATTTAATAAATGTATCTAATCCAATCCAACTACATAATAAATGTATCTAATCTAATCCAAGACTTCTCAAATATTCAATCTAGATTATTACTTTGGCCTTATTATTGCAACCCCTTCCAACTAATAGTCTATCCCAACCATTTGTGATTTTTTACAGTTTTATAAAAAAAATACATTGTTTTTAAAAAAACTAGCAGCGTTATCCACTAGAAAACATCATTTTGAATAACTTTGTAGAAAAATGTTTTTCAAAAATCTATCATTTAAGTAGACTTGTTGGCATTTATTACGAAATATTTTACAAAAATAATAAATGGTCAAAAAGTCTACTTAAATGATAGATTTTGGAAAAACTTTTTTCTATAAAATTGTTCAAAATGATATTTTCTAGTGGATAACGCTAGTTTTCTTAAAAACAATGTATTTTTTCATAAAACGGTAAAAAATCACAAATGGTTGGGGTGGTCTAATAGTTGGGAGGGGTTGCAATAACAAGGCCCTTATTACTTTACAAACAAATGGTAAATAACTAAATGTAGTTGTAAAATGAGCAGTAAAGAGAATGTGATTCTAATATTTTTATAACTAAATTAGGCAAACTTTGCTCATTGTTTGATCTAACACTTTTATGCTATTAAATTTTAATAGAAATAATATAAACTCACATTTTGTTTTAAAAAAAACATGATTTTGCATTATTTTTTAATTGATGAAATTTTAGAAAGAGTTAAGTTCCAGTACATATGGACATCTGGTTTTTACCCTTGGTTTTCAAAACTCAACAAGAGAGATATTTCGAGAAATCGATGACTGGTTTTTTAGAACAACTAATGTTCCAAATTGTGCACCTATTATTTCTCACAGTTTTATAAAATTGTAGTATTTAAAAAAAAAAAATAGCCGTTGGATCAATGCAATTTTTTACTCGCGTGATGTGTATAAGTAGAACATCTCATCCAACGGTTTGGTTTTCAAAATACATATCCCATGTTGAATTTTACAAACCATGGGTAAGAACCATAGATAAGAACCATGTGTCACCGGAACTTGACTATTTAAAAAATTAAAATTTTATTTAATAATAATAAAATAAATATCAAATTCCTTGCTAAAAATTTATATTTTATAATACATATTAGTCCCGTAGTATTTTTATTAGTGTTTGAAATTTAGAATATGGTAATAAATACTAATACAAGTTAAACCACAAAAAATAAATAAATAAAAATATATGACATTTAATCCATTCGTCATTTATTACCACATATTACACTTCCATCTTATTACAAGTTAAAAAAATTGATTGCAGTGGCGATTTTGAGTTCCATCTTCCAACAATGGGGTATTTCGGCAGGGGATCAGGGGTGGAATACAAGCGGAGAACCATGCACTGGAACCGCCGTCGACTCTACCCGCTTCCAAACCACTAACGGCCCCTGGATCAAATGTGACTGTTACTTCAACAATGGCTCTACTTGTCACATTACCGAACTGTAAGTATTTCTATTAATGCTCATGTTGATTCTTGGATTCCTTTATATTTATGTGGGTCCCATTGGTTGACCCATTTGATTATATTCAATCAATGATTTGGTCACCCATAATTTTTTATTTTTTCCTGTTAGAATTGGTCACTGAGATTTTAGCAGTACCCCATCTGCTTGATAGTTGGCCTTTACCAAGTGCAAGTGTGAGTAGCTTTGATAATACTCGTACCACTAATTATCTTCTGTCTGGTAGGAAGCATATAAAAGTAAAAGGCCAGAGTGTTAACAACCTAATAAAAATGCATGTGATGAAGAAAAATATAGAAGTGCCCTAACGTAATAAAAATTTAGAAGTGTTAACAACCTAACAATACTTAGCTCTGTTCAGAGTATCTCGGATGCATTCATGTCATTTAATGTGCCAAGTTAAAATTTGGCATCCCAAATGGCATCAATGTCAAATTGTGACACCTATGTGCTCCGATGCATTAATGCTATATTATGGCATTTTCTATCTTTGAAGAGAAAGTATGATATGATACAAAGGACAAATTTAACAACCTAACTAATTGGCTTTATTAAGAGCATCTCCAATGCTCCCCATTGGAGATGCTCTTATTTTCACATTCATGCCTGGATTACTGTGTTCATGTGGGCCTACTTGATGAACCATTAGGATGGGTCTCATCAATTCTATTGCTACCTGCTAGTAGATTTACCCACTATTTGATATTTGGTTTTGAAGTGGTGATCGAATATTTTTTTTCTAGGTTAAGAGCAAAGGGCGGATGATATTTCAAAAACCTGAGCAAACAGAGCTTATTTCAAACTAAATTATTACTCAAAATGACAGTAAAGTGGTTTATTGATTGACTGAAACTGCCATCTTTCTAAAACGAGGGTCATTAGTTATGTTGACATTATAACCTCAAGGAGACATTTAACTTTTGGTGACAGTTGTAGTCCTGCTGACTGCTGTCATGAGAAGCGGCTGCAACGGATGTCGTTTGGTTTTTAAGTTACTTTTTTTTACCAGAAATACAATTAAAGTTGAGGAATCATTAAAATAACAAACTATATATAGTCAATAAAACATGTTCATACAATCACAATGTCACATGAGTACATAATTTAAGGGAGCATGATTGGTATTAACTCACCGCCAAAAAGAATGGCATAGATGATCTTCATGAGCTCTATGTTTGTGATTGAGAGCTATCTCATTCATTTTGCTAGCTTGTTTTATAAATGTAGAAAAGGAGAGTTCTAATTTCCATTGCTCTATCTGATGTACTGGAGGACAATGTTCGGGGATAAAAAGGAGGTGAAGGGATTTCATCGATGTGGGTTCTGGTGGTGGTGTTGGGTAATAGTGAGGATAATTAGAGTATTGAATGAGATGGTGGATGGTAACCGTAGGTCAAATAATATTGGACAGTCATTAACCTTCTATGTACGATCACTTGTTTTGTTGTAGGCCCCATATCCGTGCTACCGTTCATTGCTTGATTGTGAGATGTGCCCTACAATTGTTGGCCTATAGGACTTGATTATTAATTGGCAAGATATCCAGTACTTTTCATCTATGTGGGGTTGTAAACAAGCCAAGCCAAGTTTAATAGTGTTGAATAAGATTATTCAACATTGCTTTATTTATATTTGGACCGAGCTTGACACCGAGCTCAACTAGCATGTGAGCTTGCCTCAATTATTTTTGGCTTAGCTTGTGCATTTTCACTTGTTTTGAGCTTGTTGATTAGACTAACTTGACATTTATTTTTGTGTGAAACTCCAATGTTCTACCTCAACTATTGCAATTTAGTGATCATAACATACTCCAGAATTTTATTCAATTCTTCATCATACCTCATTGGTTTATTATTTCTTAATTGTTCTTTAAATTGTTTATTTTGGGTAATTTTCTTATAGGATTATTCTAAAACAATAGCATAATGCTTGCCTCAGGTGTCCACTAACATAATCTAGTCAAGCCTAGCTTGTTTTTCCATAGGGTTTGAAGCTTGAGCTTAAGCTAGGTTTAATTTGTTGCAAACAAGCATGAACTAGCTTCTTAACTAGCTGATCTTGAGTTACTCGTGTGTAGATTGGTTCCCCATAGCTAGGTTTTAACTTCAGCGTGTTGGGTTGATTTGAAGGTTTACCTGAGCCTAACACGAAGGGTTGGATAGCAGCTTGCCCACTGCTCAACCGAACGCTACCCCAGGTTTGAGCTGCTTAATCCTAGCGTGGCTTTATTAGTTGGTCTATTGGTCGGTTGGTCAGTTATCCAGGTTGTTTAAGTGGAATAGAAATATATTAGGAGTGTCTTGTATACTTTGTCTTTCTTTCTTTAGACACCTATAAAACAAATTTATCAAACATATTTTGGGAAGAATGTTTTATAGGTTGAAATATTATTAATAGCAGCTGAGAAAAACGTTTAGGATCGATTAATTTGATAAAAATCAACTTGACCATGTCCATGGCCTGACCCAACTTCTAGCCCTATTTTCATATAATGCGAGTGATTTTGATGCTTTAATTCTTGTCTATGAGCAATGCTTTAAAGCAAAGGAGTAAGGCAAGGCATATTATGTTGTGCAAGGTGGTAAGTCTCAAGCTATAAGACATAAGCCTTTTGATTTTTTTATTTTATATTACCAAATGATAAACAAATAATTGAATGTTGTAGAAAAAAGAGATAAATAATAAATAACATATATATGGAAAATATATAAATGTTTTATTTTGGACATTTTATGATTGTATTAGCATAATTAAACAAGAGAATTTGTTCATATTCCGTTATCAATTAAATTATACAAAAATTGTACATAGACATACAAACTGGGTGGAATACTGTATAATCAAGAAATAAGATTGAAATTTGAAATTTAAAAAAGGAAATATGGGTAGAAGTTTAATGTAAATCATGATGCACCCTGATGCAGGACGTTTAGAGGAAGAAATCAAAGGTTGATGTGCGAATAAAAAATTACAGCAGCAGAGAAGTAAACTGAGAATAAGAGAAAAGAATAAGATAATCTAGGAATCACTCCTAGAACCCTTAGGCCTCACACCCAAGGTCCCTTAGGCATCACACCTAGGGTTAGGATTGCATCACACAACCCTCAAGAGCTTCAATAGCTGCTGGAAAATTCTGTAATTATTATTCATTATTCAAAAGAGACTTACAACCCTTTATATAGAGATATGGCTCCAATAAGAGAATAGAAACTAGAACTCTAATAAGAAAATAAATAGCAACTAGGGCTCTAATAAGAAAATAACAACTAAGACTCTAAAGTCTAAATACGAAAATAAATAGAAACTAGGATTCTAATAAGAAAATAAATAGCAACTAGAATTCTGATAAGAAAATAAATCGCAACTAGGATTCTAATCAAATAAATAAATAAATTCTAGGATTCTAATAAGATAAATAGCAACTAGGACTCTATTTTAACTAAACTCTAATCAAACTTGTCCCTAACTAGACTCAATCGAGGAAGGTCCCAAACGAGTATCATCTTGAATTTGAATGGATTTCCATGTCCTTTTGAATCCTTCATCATTCTCCCTTGGTTGGAGAAAACTCGACCTCGAGTTTTAAAATGTTGGAGCATTGGAATTCCCAATTTTCCAAATAGTGTCTTTAGTGAGAGATCATAAGTTTGGCCTTGAAACCCCGTTATCTTCTTCGGTATAGGCAACAATGAAGATATTGACACATTCTTCATCTCAATCATACCATTTAACTTATCAGGAATGATGAAATCAATGGTTGAAACAATACATGGAAAAGCATCAACAGTAGTTGTCTCCTTTGATGGCAGCTTAGTAATCTCTGGCATTATTGCTGAAGCATGGACAACGGTTGTTTCCTTCATCTTTTGAATGTTCTTGGTTGCAGAAATAGTCAAAGATTTTAACTCTTTGAGTTCTTCAAGTGGCAAAATGTCTTCTTTTACTACAACTTTGATCTCTTCCGAAATAATATCTCGAGCCAGTTGTAGTTTTTCCAACACGCAAACTGACTTAACTTCATCTGCCAGATTCTGTTCAAGTATCACTTTGGATGGACTTGTACTCATTGTTTGATCAACATGTAGATGCGATGTCAAGTCCACACATGCTTGAGCCTTAACTTGCGGCGATTGTGATGTTGGACATGTTGTCAAAGTGCGAAATTTAGCTTGGAGATCACAACTGCGTTGAAATTCAGCTTGTTTCACTTGATTTTTGATGTTAATCAATCGCATGTTCATCACTTCCATATGCTCCATAAGTTGAAATAATATTTCATCGCGTTGATTGTCAGTCAACCTCCCTCTAAAAGTCCTTCCCGACCTTGTCGACATAATGCCAACCTTGCTCTGATACCAAACTGATGCAGGACGTTTAGAGGAAGAAATCAAAGGTTGATGTGCAAATAAAAACTTACAGCAGCAGAGAAGTAGAAGGAGAAGAAGAGAAAAGAATAAGATAATCTTGGAATCACTCCTAGAACCCTTAGGCCCCACACCCAAGATTCCTTAGGCATCACACCCAGGGTTAGGATCGCATCACACAACCCTCAAGAGCTTCAATAGCTGCTGGAAAATTCTGTAAATATTATTCATTATTCAAAAGAGAGACTTACAACCCTTTATATAGAGATAGGGCTCCAATAAGAGAATAGAAACTAGGACTCTAATAAGAAAATCAATAGCAACTAGGACTCTAATAAGAAAATAGCAACTAAGACTCCAAATACGAAAATAAATAGAAACTAGGATTCTAATAAGAAAATAAATAGCAACTGGAATTCTGAGAAGAAATAAATAGCAACTAGGATTCTAATAAGATAAATAAATATAAACTAGGATTCTAATAAGATAAATAGCAACTAGGACTTTATTTTAACTAAACTCTAATCAGACTTGTCCCTAACTAGACTCAATCGAGGAAGGTCCTAAATGGGTATCATCTTGAATTTGAATGGATTTCCATGTCCTTTTGAATCCTTCATCACACCCTTTGGACTGTACATGGGCCTTTGGGTTTAATTTAAGAGGGTTTAATTATTTTTAGGGTTTCCTTATTATATTAGGTTTCTTATTGTTATTAGGGTTTCTTATTTGTTTTATTTTGGTTTGGTTGTAGCTTATATAAAGGCATAAACTCTTAATTTTGAGGTAGACTTTATGATTGAGTAGTAAATATTGATTTCTCCCCTCTAATTTATTATTCTCTCCCTTATTTCTTCTATCTTTGCCCCTAACTTCTTCTCTCTTTGCCCCAATTTTCTTCTATCTCTTCTCTCTCATCTCTCTCTTTATTGTCTCTCTCTTTAAGTATTACATCAAAGTTAATACAATGGATAACAAAAGAAACGTGGTTCGTCATTTTAAAAATTATTAAACAACAAAAAAATATATTTTATCAAGGGTGCATGGTTTAAAGTCTAGGCCGAGACCGAGATAACTGGCCCGAGTCATTTAGGTCTGTGTAGGGACCAAGACGAGAAGTTCTCCCGAGTCGAACATATGAAGAGAAATCTCATATTTTTGTTTCAGCCAAGATATCTGTCATTTCATCTTGTCTCGGCCGAGATCTTGGTTGTCTTGTTTCATCTCTCCGATATCTCGGTCATCTCGTTTCATTTGGTCATCATGTCTCGTCTCGGCCGAGATCCCAGTTATTTCAACATATTTAATTTATAAGTTAGTCCATTTTTATTATTTTTAAGGAGTAGTTCTTTTATGATATTCAGAAAAACAACCTAACACTTCATTTGTACAAAAAACAATGGTTTAACTCTTACTAACAATTATTTATTCTTTTTTAAAAGTTAAAATTTAACACATTATTCCACGATACTGTATCACACTAGCGTCTATTTTGATGTTTCTTATGATATTCTACCCCTAAGTTATTTATTTTTGCTTATTTGATGAGTTCAATCTGTTTGTTTTATTTTTTCTGATTTGGCCTCAGATTCGTCCCGGACTCTTGTATTAATTTATAGTTGTCCAATTTTTGAGCAAGCCTAATCCTTGAGCTCATAGGTGTGGTTAGTGCACCATGAACTTTAGTGACCTTGATCACAAAGTTCAAGAGGCCATTTAGCTTGAACAAAGTATAGTGTGTAGTTGATTAGAGGTGCAAGCACAATCCCTTTGTACAATACTTGTCTATCAGTTTTTAACTTCTTAAAACTTGAATATATCTACAGATAAGTGACCAAAATATTGTGTGTAGTTGAAGTTCAAAACCTTGATTTCAAGTAACTTGAGCATTTAGAATATAATAAAATATTTTATTAATTCTTGCTTGTAATTAAATTTTCCTCGCAGGAAAGTTTATGCATTGGATGTTCATGGTGCCATCCCTGATGAGCTATGGAATTTAACTTTCCTCACCAATCTGTATGGCATTTTTATGCTATGTATTTATTTACCTGAATGATAATTGTTCATGGAACATTTCTACACTCCTTGAGATACTTTTGGGCTTTATTTTTTAGATTACACGTATATTGTCTGTTCTTGTTCATAGCCTTTGCACTCTTTTGGCTTGTACAGGGCTTCTTGTCCTCACCTTATGTATTCTTTTTATATTATATTTGCTTCTTATATAAAAAAACTAGTTTAAACCCCGGGCGATGTCGGGGCATAGAAAAAATAACGAAATATTGAGGAGCTAAATGGAAAATTTACATATTTACTAAAAAATTTGATCCATTTTAACGTTATCACTATTTAATAAAATATTTTTTTCTCTAATATAAATATTCAAACCCTATGAATTATTATTATTATTATTTTTAAAATTAAATAGCATTACGGAGTGGATATGAAAGAGCAAAAGTGAAGGTAGCCTAATTTAGTTATAAAAATTTCTAGAGTAGGCCCAAAAAAAAAAAAAAAAAAAAAAAAAAATGACAATTCCTTCTCACTTATAAATATTTAGCACTCAAAAGACATTGGGTCATAGTTTTTTACCATTTTGAAAATATGACTAACACTGTTATGAAAAGTTAACAAGCTATACAAATGAAATGTAGTTAAGAATTACCATATATGAAGCAACAAAGTGGGGTGCCCATTATAGTACACCCCAGTAAAATCCTTCTCTCTATATCTCTTGCTATTTCAAACAATTTAATGAATAGATGGTGATCAATTATTTAAATTGAATAAACAAATAATATATGATGCTTAATAGAAGAAATATTTTATCATTAAAATTTCGAAAACATATTTTAAATTAGGCATTTGAAATGGGTATAAGGAAGAAGAGAGAGCAAGATTGGAAAAGAAAAAATGGGACATGTGTGCCTTTTGAAGAATGCCAAGACCTTTTCTTGAAGAAAGTGGTTGAATCATTTAATAGAAAGGAAAAATGGAAAAAAAGAGAGGAAAAGGGAGAGCTTGCCAACTCAACATCATAAGGGGCTTGGCTTATTATATAGTAATTGATAATTGATCGATCTTGCTTGTTTTTATCTTTTATTTATTCCTTATTTATTTCATTTTTTTCATTTGTATGCTTACTTCAAATGTTAGTTTTGAAATCATGTTGCTGAATTTCAACCAATTGAAATATACGTACATGCAGTTGGCTAATATTCCTCCTAGGCTACATTTGGAAATTCTGTTGTTAATTATACTAAGTTTCCTCCATTTCTTACAGGAATTTGGGCCAAAATTACTTGACAGGTCCCCTGTCCGCATCCATTGGCAATCTAACTCGCATGCAATTTCTGTAAGTCAATCTAATTTTTGAACATGTGCCAATTATAAGTATTTGAGTTTACATCTTTAATGGTCTGATGCTATGTTAATGTTTTTAGGAGCCTTGGTATTAATGCATTATCAGGGGAGATTCCGGCAGAACTTGGAAAGCTTACTGATTTAAGATCTCTGTGAGTTATCATTATGTGTAACTTCTAAGATTCTTTAATTGGAGACTTGATGCTTTCGCCTTTATGTATATAAGAAGGCACTTCTTTTTGTTTTTGTTTTCATTCTTTGCTTGTTTTTAAATTTTACTAGATAATTAGTTTGGATTTGAGTTCCCATATAATTGACCGTTCAGTAATTCTCCAGTATTATGTTTGAATTTGAATCTTTGGTTTAACCATATTTGTGAATTCATAGACTGAAACATCTGGATAAGCAACCCATATAGGTGTGATATATTTCTATGGATCATAAGTGTAACATCTTTTGGTTTACCTGTGTTGTAATGTGCAACTGTCATTGCTAAATTTAAGTGTATGCCTGTTGTTTGTTATTCATGTAATCACATCTTGATTATCTGGACCTTTAAGAAGGGAATCCTTGAATATTATTGATTTGTCTATAATCTATATATT
>JAESVK010066389.1:298-37586 GCA_017140935.1 Hamamelis virginiana
ATATATATATATATATATATATATATATATATATATATATATATATAAAATAAAGGCTTTCTTTACTTTATTTTTTAAACAAAATATCAATTAATTTGATCAATTGACTTGGATCGAACCACAAATTTAATTTCACAAAATTGACCATTGGATTAGATGTTCATTCTCTCTATGTCATGCCTGTAAAAAATCACAGTGATCCGACGGTTGATTTTTGAAAAAATTATCGTTAAACAAATGGTGATGAGGGTATTATGGTCAAATGTTAAGAATTGAGAATTACATTACATACCTATCCAAACATTAGTCCTGTAATTGTGTGGGTATATGATTCCACATTCCCAACATATCCAAACATGTGGAGGGTAATCACATTACACATTCCCATTCCTAGGTAATGTGATTCACCCGTAATCACATTACATTACATTCCATTACGGGGCAACCAAACGGTACCTAAGCAACCGAGATGCCGTTCCGTTTGGGCGATTAAAATTCCGCCCAAACGCCAAACGCCAAATGCCCAATTCCTGTGTCCTCCACTTCCTCCTCCTGCCCTGCCCCAACACTTTCTCTCTCTTAACGCTTTTGGGATAATGGATTATCCTAGAGAGAGAGAGTGTCCTCATGTTAATTACCGTACAATCTATGAGCAGCTCATAGCCTTTCGTCTTCTTCCTCAATGAAAGCCCTCTTGTTAATTCTTGGATCAAGCTGGTTAAATCACATACAAAAAAAAAAATTGAAATCAATTGATTTCTTGAATGGATGTCTAATTCTAAAAATGGGGATTGGGGAAATGAAAGATTTTTTTTTTTTTTTTCCAAAGGGAACATGAAAGATTAGATGTGTTCAAAATCAGTTTTGAGTTCTTGCAGAATCTACAGAAGATCCAAACCAAAGCTTGAAAAAAAAAAAAAAAAAAAAAAACAAAACAAAAAAAAAAAAATAAAAGAAATTCTTTGTTATAAGCATCCCATTTAACTGTAACTTTGTGGGCATTTTTCCCTCAAAAGTTGTCCTTGTGTCCCCTTTGCATGATGAGGGCTTTGGATTACCTGATCTTCCTTCAAGATGTTCTGTAATCAAGTTCCAGTTTTGAGGACCATACTGGGCCACTAGGTCTAGCTTAGCATCTTCAGCTGGTCTCCAATGGCCTCTGGCACAGAGCTTAGTGTGCCCATTTTCCCAACACCGGAGTTGTCACCTCCTTCTCTCTCATTTTGTTGATTCAAAGTTAGCCACCTTTTCTTATCCTATGCATCCTCTGTTATTTTTAAGCCCCTATTTTCCAATGGCTGGGACATACATGCTTTATTTCGCTGCTGGCCATTTGAGGACTCAAAATCTGAAAACCGACTCTCTCGCTCTCTAGGATCATCCATTATCCCAAAAGTGTTGGACAGAGAAAGTGTTGGGGCGGGAGGAGGAAGTGAAGAAGATAGAGAGGAATTGGGCGTTTGGCAATTGGGCGGGATTTGCCTAAACGGAACGACGTCTCGGTTGGTTACCGCGTACTCTCAAAACACACCCCTGCTGGTTTTTTCACTCAACCCAGGGCTGCAAACAAACCGAACCACACCGAGCTTTGGGTTGTTCGAGCTTGGCTTGGTTAAAAGATTAATTTGGGTTGCTTAAGTTTGGCTTGGTTAAAAGATTAATTATTTAAGTTAGAGCTGAGCTCGAGCCTAGGAACGAAGCCAAGATTTTGGTAGAGGGGGGCGAACTTTAATTTATTTTAATTTTTTTATCTCAATTTTAAAAATTGAAAACAAATTTATCCAATTTTTTTTAATCATGTTAGTCTTAGATAGAAAAAATTGCAAAAAATTATAATTCACTGATATTTTGATATTCTATATTTCAATTCAATACACTTACAATTGTCCTCAACGAGGTCCTATTTTTTTAAAGCGTTGTATGATGACTTCATTATCAATGCCATCAAATACCCCTCTCTCAATATACACAACCAAATTATCATTCATGAATTCAAGACTAATTCAATAAAAGCAAATATTAATTTGGACTAAATTACATTGATAAGCCAAACTCATTCAGCAACCAAGCTATCATTCTAGATTTTGAAAAAAAAAAAATTTGTCTATATTTTAAAAAAAAAAAAAAAAAAAAAACAAATAGGAATTGGTTTTGTCAAAAAGTTTGAAGGCTTTTGGTTTGACAAATACTCTTGGTTTGGCTGCTGAGCACGCATCGTGCGGCTCAACAAAATGCCCACCGTTTTGGGTGGCCAAACCAAGCCTCTAATTTTTGACTTGGCCTTTTGGTCAATGTAAAATAGGTATTTTGAAAAATCGACTATTGGATTGAATATTCTTCCTATGTATTACAGACATGCCAAAAATCACAGTGATCTGACGTTCGGGTTCTGAAATACAAATTGTTAAGCTTTTTCACAGTTGTATTTCAGAAACCAACCGTTAAATCACTGTGATTTTTAGCATGTCTGTCATACATATTCAATCCAATGGTCGGTTTTTCAAAATATCTATTTTATATTGGCCAAAAGCCAAATAAAAAATTAAAGGCTTGGTCTGGCCACCCAAAATGATGGCGTTTTGCTGAGCAGCACGGTGCGTGCTCAGCAACCAAACCACACGCTTAACAAATCTAATTTTTTTGACTTTTCACATTTCCAAAAGAATGACTTTCTATTTTTCTCATGGTATAGGGCGTGGGTAGAGGGAAATAGTCAAATATGAAATGATTTGAGTGTCAAAATAGGGAATAGGGTGTAGGGAAGGGAATAGATGCATGTAGGCAAATTAATGGGGTAAAAAATAAAATTGAGGGGAGCATAAATCAAATTTTTGAAAATTTTCAAGGTAAAATAAGTGACTCAAAATATCTCAAGGGGTGTAAACGAAGCTCCAAAAATTTCAGGAGGACAAAAATTGAATTTTTTAAAATTTATGAGGTAAAAAAAATAAAAATGAAAATATGAGGGGGGGCAATGGCCACCCCTCAAGCCATTGCCCCCCCCGCCCCCCGCTCAAGCCTCTGTGGCTTCGTTCCTACTCGAACCTAACACTACAAAAAAAGTGAGCAATTAAGACTAATTTAGGGACGGATTGTAATTTGTCCCCAAATAGGGACGGAAATTTCGGTTGCAAAACCTTCCCAAAAGTTCAAGCCTAGCAACCGTCCCAAAAATTAGTTTGGAATTTTTTAATAAACTAAAAATCAATTGTGACCCATTTTGGCTAACAACCGTCCCAAAAGGTTATAAAGAAAAAAATTCTGTCCCAAACACTGCTCTATCTCACATTCTCACGCGGGAACCATTTCCCCCCTCTTTTTTTCCCTCTCTCTCTTCCCCCTCAATCTCCTGCTTCCCTCTTTCACTTTGGCTCACGCGGGAACCATCTTGGCCCTGCTTCCCTCTTTCACTTCTGCTCATCGATCGAGCTTAGCATTTTCCCTGTCTCTCTCTTCCCTCTCATCACTCCATTCACACGCGAGAAGGGTTCATCGACGTCTCCATTCACCGTCCGGAGGGTTCATCCATCATTTCTGAACGGTACGAGCATATTACTCCATTCACCGGCCATCTGAACGGCGGGAAGAGTTCATCGGCGTCCATCCATGTACCCCCATTCCGCGACAACAATGGGCCATCAGGTGAGTTTGGATTTCTCTTTTAATGTCTGTTTTTTCCCTTTATATTTAGGGCTTTCTCTCTCTCACTGCCTATCTCTCTCCCTCTCTTGTGTCCTTATGCCTTCGGCCAGTGTACATGGTCTTTATATTTAGGGCTTTCCCTTTATATTTAGGGTTTAGATTTAGAGCTTTATTTTCTTACTCTTGTAATAGTTTTTATAATTTTAATAGTCAAAATTTGTGCAGCATTCATGAAATTTATTGAATCTCCAATTAAATCAGCTGTGAGCAGTTAATTGGAGATATATTTTTCTAAAATTTCCATTGCCATGTATAGTATAGAGTTATACATCCCTGTTGTGTGCTTGGGCCAAGCATTGAATTCATTGGTAAGATTAGGGCAAGGTGGCCATTGGGTATCATAATGTAGCTGTTTAGGTGCAGAGGTTAGATCAATATGTAGTGTTTTGGAAAGGTTTTTACCTTTGTTTCAATTGGCGGCATCCTTAATAAATATTAATATGTATCTTACTACTGTGGGTTTGTGTTGCAATAACATCTTCATTTCTTATAATCAAAGGTAAGTTCGCATTATATCAGTAGTTTTTTTTCTCTTAGGTATTATTCTTTAAATGACATGCATAGATTAATAAATATGGTTATGATAACACTAATCGTATGTTTAAGTATAGATGCTGAAAAATGTATTGCAGTAATTTATCAGAAATTGTTCTTATGTTTTTTATTTGTTCAATGACTTTATAATCCATGGATTGTGAGGGGCATCGACACGTTCAAACATATACTCTATGTGATTACACTTGTTCCACAGAGCACTATGGAGAAAGTTGATCTTCTTCTGCAGGGTTTATACAAATATCTACTTGTTCATTGCAGGTAAAGGATCCCCCTCCAACTGTAATATCTGTTCTGTAAAGTTCAATTATTTTTCTGGGAATCCCCCAATGGTCTCATCTCCGTACCATCTCATGCTTGATTTCTGTTTTTATTCATTTGCATATAAGACAAATTTAGATATTCTTGATTGACTGTTTTGATTTCCTTCCCTGTTTTTCCAATATGGCCATTTAGAGTGATCTTATTGCATATATAAGTGTGTGGTTTGAATGTTATTCAAGTCATGTTATTGAGTATAGTAAGATTTAAGACAGTCTGCTACTTGATGGGTCCTGTTTAGGAACTCCATTGGAGCAAAATTGAATGGATCGTATGTTGAAAATTATTTTTTATTGAGTATACTCAATTATTTTTATTTTTATTGAGTATAGTAAGATTTAACTATATTTGTTTATCTTGATTTAAATTGTTCGTATGTTGGTTCGCATAAGAATTTTATTGTCTTTCTCAGCTATGGCATGGCTCGTGTAAGTTACTTTGTGAGTTGAATCAACAAAATCATTTGATTGCTCTGGTTTTGCAGCAATTCTTGTTTTGCTGCTAAGGCTGTCTTATGAAATTTCATCAGTTTGGCCCTATGCTTTCCCTATTTACTGTGTTCACCTTTTAGGAGTCAAGTTGTTACCTAGGCATTGCATAGACAATGACCTCACCTGCAAAGACCATATATACCTTGCTTGATGGCTTTGGCAGGCAGTGGTAGCTAATTGGCTGCGTAGGGGTGCCTTGGTAATGTGCAGGCCATAAATTTTGAGCAATTAAGATGGTACAAAGTATTGAAGGCTCTTTGCTGCCTCTCTTCTTACTAATTATTATTACTAGAGGAAAATTGCTTACACTAGAATAGTTATATGAGATCAGTTTTGCTAATATTGATTGCTATATTGATAGTTCATTATTATTGAATGGTTATATATGTTGTGTGCAGCAAATTTACCATACTGGTATACAAGCTAACTAATAACTTTGGAAGGGTGATCCTCTTCATATTTCGTTCAATGCATTGGCATTTTAAGAGGCTGTATGGTAAACATGGGCGCTGGATCTTACCCAGTCCAATTGTTTCGCCGCTGTGTTTGGTCGGGCATAGGCATTGTCTTTAGGCCTGTAGGGCCCAGCTGGGCTAGATTTTCTTGACCCATTCAAATATCAGGCTGGCCTGAACCACAGAAATAGCATGTCTTAGACTGGGCCGATGATGCTTATTTAGTGCTAACCTTGAGATTAAATTAAGCGGGTATGTGGCATTTATATTAATATATTTATTTTTTTTATATTTAATTAGCATTAAAATAATTGGTTTTCATAAAATTTTGTGTTTCCATGGCTGGGCTTGGGCTACTTAGGCTCAGAGTCAGGCTGGGTTGGCCTAGGCCAACATGTTTTTAACTTCTTCATGGTTCTGGTCTGGCCGTGCAATGGCCAGCTTTAAGTGGCATAGATCATTGGAATATACATGCATCTAATTTTGGCACAATATGGTTCTTACACTACAAGAAAAATGGGCTACCACGACCTTAGATTTAGGGATAAGACGAGGGTGCTCTAAAACTCTCGTGAATTGACAAAAAAAAATAAGGGTTTTTTAACCACACTCGTTAAAAGACAAGGAAAGATGATAGAGGGTGGTCTTAAAACCCCCGTTATTTCGTGAATTTTTCACAAGATCCCCGACTCCATCCCCTCTCTCCTTAAAACCCAATGGGTGGTTTCGCTCAAATTGATTGGTTATTCTCTGCCTCATGAATTTGTGCACTTCAATGGCAGCTGCTATGATGAAATGGTTGAAGCAATCTTCATGTTTTATGTTGTTTTGTGTGCTGAATATTTTGGTTGGAATATTGCTTGGTGTGGAATGTATACTACTGCAGTTGGGTTTTCTTAGGTAGTTTTAAATTTTTGCTTGGAGCTACGGTGTGCTAGCTGTTATGGGCTGCTTGTCTATTCTTTGTGATGCTATTATCGCTTTGTATTACCTCTCAAAAGACCTTTACTAGTATGCTAAATTGCAGAGTTCCATCTTGGGTAACTTCAATATCTTGTTGATCCTTGCCCAACGTGGAACATCTTATTCTACTTGCTGTGTGCTGTCTTAGGACATGATCTTATTACTGGTCTTGATCTTGACATCTGATTTTATTTTGTATATGTCATGCAGGAAGCTAGTTGTGTCTAAGAAGCAATGCCTCTCAATATTTATGGATGAACTCCTCTTGTCAGCACTGGTTCTTTCATATTCACCAAAGAGTGGTCATGCTTGGAGCCATAGGTAACTCAATTAATGATGGTTTTACTTTATATTTGCAGATATATCGGCACATGTATGTGTTATATGTACCACTAGTGACACTGAGCTTGAATTTATATTCTGTATCAGAATATCCAAGATTATTAGTGTCCAGTAATTTCCATGCTATTGTGTTTATAGTGACACCCCCATAAACACCCATTACGGATACTAAATGTGGTAACAAAACAAAATTGGAGGTAAGTCAAGTCAAGTGCCTCAGCATGTAAAATTGATAATTAATGATTGTTAATCATTAAGGCAGCAAGTATTTTGTGGGTATATAATTATTAGAATAGAAAGTCATTTAGGTAACTTTACTCAAAAAAGAGTCATTTGGGTATAAAATAATAGATTTTTGTCCATTAACTAGGATTTGATAAGAATTGATATTCTTGAATAGGTTCTATTGCTGTTCAGCACCAAGTCTGTTCATTTGTAATCTAACATAAAGGACAAGAAAAAGATTACAAGGGTCATTAGTCTCTCAGGCACAAAAACAAACTAGTTCTTTGATGCTCTTATGTCAACCATATCTTAATTTGTTATCACTCTTCTTTTCTTTATTTATTTCAAGTTAAATAGTATTATGGCTCATAAGTTTGATAATTGATCCCACAATACATGATGAAAATGTGAGTATCTCATTCATACTTTGTCTAAGTTTCAAAATTTTACACTATTCATTTTGGAACTTTGTAGTCCTTACTATCTTGTTGAGGCATGCGCTGATCATTTGTACAAACACGCACATATGCATTAGCATAACACCCACTAATGGGTTGTTTAAAAATAATATGGGTGTTGAGGCGCTGGCATCTTATGTAAACTAGAAGTCCCGATACGTTGCCTCTAACCTTTGCTTTTCTATGCATTAGATACTTTCTGTCTATTATTCGTTCAGTATCATGGATGAGCCTGCGCCCCTTTGCTTATTTGGGCAGTGCCATTCTGTTTTTTTATGTGCTTCATTTCTGATATCTTCATGGGTTTTGCTATTTTAGATTGTTTGGCATGGTGTAGAGCTGCTAGTGCTGTTCTCTCTCCCCCCCTCCCCCTCCTTTTTAAATGTAAGTGACAATGATGATTTTTGGCAATCCTTGTATATGCAAGTTCATTTGTACATATTACATAGACGTGGAAGGGCTTATGTTGAGGCAAATTGCTATATCTTTTGAGAGCATAGTTTTGTGCTCTATGTCCTGAATGACTGACCAATAGCAGCAATTATAGGTTTTAAAATAGCTCACCAACTAAAGAATGGCTTGGAATTGATCTTTAAGGGATTGTTCCCAAAACTTGACCGAGTGTTCTTGAATTTTTACAATTTTTTTTTAATTTTTTATTCCCATTGTGAACTTTAAAAATAAGTTGCTTTCACATTGGCTGTCTATACTTTTGACAGTCAAAATGTTTTCAAAAATTTGTGGCCACTTCTACATCAAAACACTAAAAATTTGTGGCCACTTGTTCTACATTGGAACAGGCTAGTTGAGCTCAGTAGTCTAAGTTCAACCAAGCCAAGCTTGTACAACTCAATAGTCTGCCTGGCTTAGTGAACAGCTAAATTGTCAGGACACTAAATATAGAACACCACTGTTGTAACTTCTCCAATTTGTCCAGTTTGGAGGCACTCAAAATTCTTCCAGTTACCAAGCACTGTTTTTCCTTTAAGTTTTCTTCCTTTCAATAAACATAACGTTGTGTGCTGAGATTTTATAACCACGAAGATGAAACGGGAATGACGGAAGTCATCTCAGCCCCATTTTTTGGTCTGTTTTGTAGTCATTTGAAAGGCATGGATAGCTGGATATTTTTATCCATTGCTTGATACATATTAATCCACAATGCCAGAGAGACACTGAGCTTGAATTTAGTTTGTTTTCTTGAGTTGCAACCAGGCCTTTAAAGTTTTAGAAATGTTTTTGGACAGTTTGTGCTTTCCAATAAAGTTTTCGAGAGTCTATTAATAGGGTCACTTATGTGAATGGAGTTGAATTAATGATAATTTGTTGAAGCTTCGGAAGGGTTGTGAGAAAATACTATAATCTTATATTGCATTTACTTTTCTTAAGTTCTATCCAATGCTGTCTATAAACCCCCAAACAGCCTTTGTTTCCTTGTCCTTTTAACTAAAGACCCTGATTTCATAACCTGAAAATCTCTTCCCAGCATTAAGCCATAACTCAAGCACATAATCAACTCAACAAAGCCTTAATTCCAACTACTTGTGACTCAAACACAAAAACTCCAGATTAGTTGCTGGCCTGAAATTTCTGCAACCTACTTCATGGAGTTTCAGCAACTTCTTACCTTCAAACCCTGCCCCTAGTTCAACCATACTCCAGCTAGAAACTCATAACCTCTTCTCCAACAGGGATGTATAACTCCAATACCAAATACATAGCGTTCAATGTCTTAAAATAATCATGATTCATGACACATTCATGTCATCACCATCCCTGTTTTTGGCATTGAATTCAAACACTTGGAAGTTAATTGCCACCTTTTTAAGAACTAGACACATTCATATGTCTAGTCCCTTCATTATAGAGAGGGATATTGTCCCATTCTTTGATTACATGGTGATGTCAAGTGACCTATCAATGTGTTCAGCTATTCAAATATTAAACTTCTTGGTTAAAGAAGGTGGGTAGTTTCAACTTAAGGTAGGTGGACTTCACTACTTGTCTAATGTAGGATAAAGAATATGGGCAAATCATGATCTGATTAAGTGATTATTATTATTATTGTTATTATTAGGGCCTTCTTTTCTTATTTTTACTAGTTTTTAGTGTATTAAAGTCTAATTTGGGTCCTTATAGCTAGGATTAGAAGCTATAACATGTATGGTTAATTATAAATTTGAATTGCTCACATCATACACTATTATATACCTCATTTTCCTTCACAATGAATGTCCCATTCTATAAACTCCTATGGTTTAAGTTATGGTAAGAGCACTTAATCATTAATGGAATGTCTCCTGGCTATACACATATTAGATGGGCTTAAAACAGCTTGGCACAGTCACGACATGGACATAGTTGCACAGTTCGAGCATCGACCTTCTGACATTGATGGGGACCGGTGGAAGCGATTGGTCAACTATTGGAGGAGTGAAGAGGGCAAGATAATATAGTTCTGTAAAATTACAGTTTGGACTTATTATTATCTTTGATTCTTTGTTGAGAAACCCCTAGGAATTACAGAAAAGAGAGGGAAATGCTCTTTCTCTAAGCAATACAATTCAAAAATCACAGCAGTGGACTGATTCCAATGCTAATTTTCCTCTACGGAATCTTTTAGTTGTAACAAACTCTAGATAAAGGCTAGAAAGTAAAATAGCAGCAACTAAACAAACAAAGAACTAAACATATGCTCCATCAGTCAGCACCAATGCTCACGGGCAGCAAGGCAATAACGAAAGTAGCAACAGGGCAGTAACTGGCAGTACAGTTTCAAAGGTCACAGCAGTGGGCAGTAGGCATTAGGCATTAACAGTAGGCCATAATCCTCAGTGCAGTTATGTAGGGGTCTTTTCCATAATTATATTAACCATCCGAAATATCCTGAGAAGATACTATTCTGTGGCTGGCGCCGTGACATTGATGATATGATTTTGGTAATTTTCTTTTTCACATCAGTCTCTGGAATTACCTTGATTTACTTTTATTTTTTTGATTAATAAAAACTGATTATATTTATGTAAAAAGGCACAAGATATGCATATCCTTGAAATATAAAGAGAAAAAGAGAAGAAGAATCATTGTTAATTAATTAAAAACTAGAATTCTTATAAAGAATTTTAGATTGAGCACCTATGCTACTATATAGATGACATAATGATGTAATGAGTACTGGCTGCTGTGAATTACTAAAGTTGCTGAAGTTGTGAGTTGTGACTGAATATTAACTACTGTTACAGCTGCCTATGCCTACTGATTTACTGCTGTTATATGCTACTGAAGTGCTACTGATGCTATTCATCTGCCTATTGTTGTACTGATTTCTAATTTTTTTGTTGTTTGCGATAAGGTGAGTGGTTAGAATTTAGGATGATCCACTAAGCCAATTTAATTAAGGAGACTGTGTCCTTCATCCTTCTGAGTGAGTTCAAGGTTGGAATTCTTGTTTGGTTATTTGTTGGCTTGTTAATTATGAGAAATATGTCCAATTGGCATTTTTTTTTTTTGGGGTGAGGTTTGGTTCTTCTTTGTTTTGTTGATTGGAGAATTCTCCTGCTATCACATGCTTCAGACTAAATTTAAACATCAATAGTCACTAGACTTGAGAAAGTTGCTGTGTTTGTAACTTTGTTTTGTTGCATTATTTGAAAAAAAATTCCTATAGAGTCTTTTATTTGATGATTGTGCCTAGATGAGCCTCTTTAAGGTTTACAGTGTAACTTGGCAGAATTTTTTTTTAAGTGCTAGTGGAGCATCTCAACTCGTGTAGAATGAAGTGAAACCATTACACTTCTCTGTAGTTTTGTATAAAATCTATGATTCATTTGAGTCACCTTATTGAATTTGCCATTTGAAAATGTTAAAAACTAATGTCTTTAGACCTTGATTTAAGGCTGAAGTAGAAAGACCACCTGTTCATGGGTTGAATGGTTTAAATTGAAAGGTTAGTGACTGAGAAAGTGAATAATGTAAAAAATATAAAATAAAAAAAAAAAGCAGGAAAAAGTTTCTTCATTTTCAGTTCGTTCTATTTCTAGTTAAGTTGGTCAATCTTACCTCTTCAATTTCTGATCCTGTTCATATCCATATTGTTTTGTGCTTATATTGAGAGTTTATTTTTTATGGGACTCGCCCACATATAGGCCCTTGGAGATGGTTGTGTGTATTTAGTGTAAAACATTCATTTTTGATGAATGACTTAACAATTTTTTATGTTCTTTTGCAGTGACAATTTTTTATTCGGTGACAATGACATTGAGAAATGCTATATTCCAACTTCTTTTACATACCATTTTGGTACAGATATGTAAACATTGTCAATTCATTCAAAACAATTACAATGCTAATGAATCAGGTGGCATTTTATTTTACATGGTTATATTGCAACTTTTAACTAGGTACATGATGAAATATTGGTTCGATTGTCTATACTTATAGTTAATGAATGAATGCACAATGAAATATTGGTTCGATTGTCTACACTTATATTTGATTTTGTAGTTTATGAATGAATGCACAAATAGGTTATATTTGATTGTCTACACTTATAGTTAATGAATAAATGCACAACTTTTAACTAGCACACCAACTTTTATCCATTTTATTTTACATGGATATATATGATTTTGTGGCATTTTATTTTACATGGATATGTTGTTTTAAAAGTATTTTTACAATTATATAATACAGGGGTATTATTTAAAAATAAATGACAAAAGGAACGGATTACATATAGTAAGGTCTAAGTTTCAAATCGTCACAATTTTTTTTACTGAATGTGGAAGGACGGATTTCAAATCGTCGCAAATTTTTTTGCTAGAAGAAAATGTAGAATAGTCAAAAATAGAATTTAGGGACGGATTAGAAATTGTCGCAAAGTTGTTAGCTAGAACGGATGATAGATAGGGACGGATTAAAAACCGTCCCAAATAGTATTTACGGACGGAAAATAATCTGTCGCAAATTTTCCAGTTAGAACACAAAGTTGATAGGGACTGATAAGAAACCGTCGCAAATACTATTTAGGGACGGATAAAAACCGTCGCAAGTTTGGTTATCAACATAAACCGAATTCACTTTGGGACAGATGAAACCGTCGCATAAAATTAGGGACGGATAAAAACCGTCACAAATTTGGTTATCAACATTATTAACCAAATTCACTTTGGGATGGATGAAACCGTCGCAAAAAAAATTTGGGACGAAAAGATGATTTCCGTCTCAAAAAACCCATTTGCAATTGAGACGACTTTGGGACGGTTCAAAACCGTCCCAAATAGTAGTTTGGGACGAATTGCTCCCTCTGTTAGGGACGGTTTGGTTTCAGTCCCAATTGCCCATTTTTTTTGTAGTGTAAGTTAAACGAGTCGAGTTTTGGTATGTTTGAGCTTGGCTTGTTTATTATCGAACTTGTTCACGAGCTATTCATGAACGGCTTGATTAATTTGCAACTTTAAATTACAATAAAGGAAAGTTAAAAATTAATGTAGATAGTTTAAAAAATGACTTCTATATACTTGGTTTATATTGGAAATAAAAAATTCAAGCAAAAAAGAATAAAGTCATGAATATGTTAATTAATCTTATTCAAGCCTAAATTATATTTTTTTTATGAGTCTAAACACAAGTTTTTTATGAGCTTGTTCACGAGACTACTGTTCATAGCAAAAAATTAGCCAATGAATTGGGGAGCAACACGTGGTTAATTAGAAGACCATGTAGAAGAAGAAACCACAAGGAGACACGTGGCTAAAATATTGGATGGAAAAGTTATGGTCAGATTCAAATACATTTTAAGAAGGGAAGAAGACACGTGGCAAGAATTGGTTTCTAAGAAGCTAAAAAGAAGGAAGCACAATTGATCATGGAAGCATAACAGCTACACGTCCCTAAATGAAGGGGATGTAACATCCCATTGGCAGCCATTTCCAGCATGTAGTGGCTCTGAGAATAGCAGTTCGCATACACTAAACCATGATCATGAAGTGAAGGAGTTGGGCATGATAGTTATTTGAATAAAGTTCTATGAAAGGGATGAGTTCAGAAGAGAAAACACGACGACATGCCCTCAAACAATGCGCAATGCTGCCAAATTAGTTTCTTAAAGCTTTCAGTTTCTTTCCGTTAATGCTATTTTCGATTCCCAATTCATTTTAATTCCTAAATTTCAATTAGTTTTAGTTCAAGGTCTGTGATTACTTAAGTTTTAGCAATCTCATTTCGAAGCTCATCAATGGTAATTCTCAATTCGAATGCAATAAGTTCATTTATGTTATTAATTTCAATTTTGTTGTTAATTCGAGTTAATTCCAGTTGTCTTCATGTTTGATTCATCTACTGTTTCTTTTAATTAGTCAGCAAGATCTAAAGACATTACATTGAAGAACTCATTTAAGGCCTACCCTTACCTTAAGCAATCAACCGACCTCGACCACATAGTGACTGACTTGGCATCAAGACCTTCAAACCTTGATTTTAGCCAAGAGTTGCTGAGGGTCGTGTTCTAGTAACCTCGATTGGACTTTAGGAAGTCCCGGCACGCCCTCGCACTCCCTATCGCGTGCTATAGGTTCTTTAGACGTGAACACGTACCTACTAACAAGCTTGTTCGCGAACACAAATGAATCGAGTCTAGGTGTGCTTGAGCTTGGCTTGTTTATTAAACGAGCCTAAATTTAAGGCTTGGGCTTGGCTTGTTTACTAAATAAACGAACTCGAGCCGAATCCTTATCGAATGTGTTTGCGAGCCGCTCATTTGTAGCCCTAGGCCCCAACCATTTCTCAACCATTGGATGCAAGACAAGATGACGTGGCATCATCCTGTTGAAACCTCTACAAGCCTATGCATTTTAAATCCCTGCAGAGAATTCAAATTGATGCAAACGTATGTAAGGTGACCTCCATATGGCCAATTGCATATCAGATTTTAAGAACTAGCGATTGGATTAGGTACACTTTAATTTAAAAGATTGTGATAAGATATACTTGAAATGATTCATCAGTGCATCTCTCTCATTTATTATAATGCAAACCATATTCTTATGTAAGGTTTCTTTCTATTTTTAGATTATTTTATAGCCTTCAAGAAAATTTAAAATAAATGAACAAAAAACAATTAAACAAGCCATATTGATCCTACAATTCCTAACCATCGGATCGGAAATTATTGTGTGGGACATTTGGTCCACTCTGTACTTAATTATCCTACTCCACTTTGAGTATTGTCAAAGAAATTCCTTGAAAATCACTTGGATGACTTTAAAAGAAAGATTATAATTGAGAGGAAGACTGGTTCAACGATTAGGCAACCCACAGCTCCATTTTTCCCTCATACTGTCTCCCACTATACATTTTTTTTTAAGAGAAAATATTCCACCTGACATTGAAAAATATAAGTGCTGCAATTTGTGTAAAATGAGTGATTGTTTGGTATCATTCCATACAATGAAGATAGAAGATATACGGGGTATGTACGGTAGTAATTTCATGATTTTGAGAAGATGTTACAGTACGTCCTACTTAAAGTAAAACAGTGCTATTAGGTATAACAAACAAATTCATTGGATTCATTCATTAGCTAACATGGCTTTCGGTCTTTCACATTCATTTCTTCGTATCAAGATGATGATTAAAAAAATAAAAAATATAAAAAAATAAAAAAATACAAGATTCAACTTTTGCATCAACTTACAATTTGCTATATATTACCATATATATAAGACCTCAATTCTCTCCATAATATATTCTCTCTTGATTATATTCTACTTGATTGTAATATTGGGATTTCATTGTTTGTCTTTTATTGTAATTGATTGTGTTGGAACTCATGCACAAAAATTACCTCTATAATATATAATATATAAATATTACCTCAAATAATTTATATTATGCGAAGTAAGATGATAAAAGATCTGAATTACTTCGAGGGGATAAGACTTAAGCCCAAAGATATTAAATTGCCTATGAGGATACCAGTCCTAGGGACTGGAGATCCCAAGAACTAGGTTAATGAAAAAACGAATCATAGAGTGGTTTGAATGGACATACACAATAAATGTCTTAAAAGACTAATTGTCAATCCTTATGGTATAGTGTATGTCATCTTGTAACGATTTAGAGGTTGAGATTACTTTAATCTGTTAATGAGTTCTATAGCCCTTATGGGTGGGATGTTAGAGTTTCGGGAGCCTCCTTGATAGAATCACTTATATAAGTGTGGAAGTGAGGCCGCTTCCTATGAGAATTGGGCTAATTCTCTCGAGCACTTATGAAAATCGGGATAAAATACATGGCCATAATGTGCTGGCTTTTGAAGCTCGTATGAGGACACCTTGAATGATAAGTGTATGACGTAATTCTAGTATCCTCAAGCAGTCTTAGTTTCAAGGCTTAGTCCACTTTGACTCTAATACTAGATACTGAAATACTAAATGAATGTTTCAAGGCAGTGCCACCTTCATTATGCATGTTATTCTAACTTTGCCCAAAAGTTATTAAGAGTTGTTTATTGATTTTTTTATTAAAATAAGTGGGGGATTGTTGGATATTTTAATAAAAAAAAATAATTAATATGGATTTTATTGTGATGATCATATTTATATCATGAGTTATAATTTTGATGGTCAAATATTTATTTTTACATTTATTTTTTGAGTAACTTACATAACATCTTTTTACCATTATGATAGAATTTTAATTCCATCTTCATAGGTTACAACTTTCCTACACCTATAAATAGAGGTCATTCTTAGCTTTTGGATATACCTACACCGTACTCATCATTCATCTCTTTTCTTTCCCTAGGGTGTTGATGTTGTGAGTTTATTCTTGAGTTTATGTTTATTATTGAGTTTATTTTGTGAGTTTATTGGGCAAAGTAGGGTGTTGTGTGGAACTTCCATCTTCTCATAATTGTGCAGACTTTGAGAAAATAACAGTGAGTGGCTGGGCTGTTATATCCTGGAGGCGGCATGCTTATAAACTACTGCATCGGATATAATCCGTAGTGGCGCGAAACGTCTCAAAGAGGTCGACCTAATCCGTGCCTCAACCCTGCCGATCTTCACTTTTTACAACTGTACATAATATTATTTGAGGTAATATTTATCTATTAAATATTATAGAGGTAATTTTAGTGCATGAGTTCCAACATATTGTAATATTGAGATTTCCTTATTTGGATTTTCCCTTTTATTATAAATAAGCAATCTGTGTGTAATTGATTGTAATATTGAGCTTGGCTTATTTATTAAACGAGCTTATATTTAAGGCTTGGTTTTGGCATGTTTACTAAATAAACGAACTTGAACCAAACCCTTATTGAACGCGTTTGCGAACCGCTTAGCTCATTTCCACCCTAGACAAAAGATAGGGCTTTTGTGACAACACCATGTCGTCACAAAAGTCCTATTTAGTATAATGATGGTACTTGAACCCCTTGGAAGACTCCAGTCCAGTTGTTGGCACTCTCCCTAGCTTCAGTCTTTTCCCCTCTCTTCGCTGGTTCAATTCAATGATTTCAGTCATTGGAACTTTGGAAGTTATATTTGACCATAAAATACCATCCCACTTTAGGCCTAATGTCAAAGAAAAAAAAGATGTTTAATTAATGAGGCCACTAATACCACTATGGTTTGATATCCTTAATCACTTGGATGACTTTTTAAAGGAAAATTTGTTGTCAAAGATATGGCATCGATTGACCCATATTTTTAAGCTTTAATTTTATTAATTCATGGTTTGCTAACTTTAAAATGGAAATTGTATTTTTGAGAAACCAATAGTTGGATTAGATGTTTCTCTCATAAACATTATATTTACCAAATATCAAGTCGATCGAGGATTAAAAGCTACTTTATACATAACAGTGAAAAACTGTAATATTTTTTATTTATTAGAAATAGGACTTTAATTTATGAATTGAATGACCACTGACGTCCGATCAATGTAAATATTTTTTACATGCATGGCATTAGAAAGGTATCTAATCTAAATGTGGATTTCTTAGAATACAACTCTCAAGTTGGGTTTTGCAAACCATGAATAAAAATATATATGGGTCAACCAAATTGCTTTTTTTACATGCACTTTAATTTGTGTTAAATATATGGGCAATCGCCTAATTGCTTATTTAAAAATCATTCCATACAGTGGACAGTGTACCCCAATATCAACTCCTTGGCTCTGGGAAGAGAGTGCAATCCTACCCAAAATGTTATGATGGTGATTTTATTCATTTATTTATTTATTTGGTGCAATTTGTGAAAACAATCCTTTTATTTCCTCAGTCTAAATCAACCTATGAATACCAATTATATTTCATTTGAATAAATGTATGTTGATGGAGAATTTGAAAATATCCTCAACTTTAATTTGATCAGTCATATATTCCTTTTTTTTTTTTTTCCCCTTTCGCTAGAAGTTTAAAATATTAATTTGTTGAACTAACAATCAGAGTCATCAAGAAGACTGAAAATCATAGGGAAAAAATGGTTATATAGTATAAGTTTCCAACATAAACAATTTATACCATTACGTTGAAGGATTTTTTTTTTAACATAATAAATAGACAAACAAATTTGGAATTCTCAAGAATTTCATAGTATAAAATTGAATATCGTGGTATAATTAAAACTCTAAATTCAAAATTATTTGGATAACTATTCCCAAAAAAAAAAAATCCACGCTCATAATGCATCAAAGTAGAACTCAACATACTAATATTCAAATTCAACAACAAACAACCACACTGCCTTGAAAGGAATCATATCAACTGTATAATATGTGTGTGTATATACAGAAATGATCCCTATCACCATATATGAAGCTCATAGATAATTGTGTGATACATATTTTAAAAAGCTGATTGTTGGATTAGATCCCGCCCAAATGCCAAACGCCCAAATGCAAGCGAGGTGCTGTTCCGTTTGGGCGATTTAAAATCCTGCCCAAATGCCAAACACCCAATTCCTCTCTCCTCCACTTCCTCCTCCTGCCCCAACACTTTCTCTCTCTTAACGCTTTTGGGAAAATTAATAGATCAAACAAATCCAACCCCACTTTGATAAGTTCAATCTTTGTGGGTTTGTTTACCTGGAAAAGACTGTTTGATGAGCCCCTTCCCTCCTTATATTCTACTTAATTAGTATCTTCTTCATTTTGCAATGATACATACTAGTCTAAATCCCGGGCTATGTCCGAATTTACGAAAAATAAAATAAAATAAAATAAAAGCATTACATGTTAATAAGCATCTTCTTATTTTGCAATAATACATATATGAATCAAAGATTTGGACCCACCACCGTGTAGGTCTTGGTACAGAAATTGAACAAAAAATTAGTTTAATTGAATATATGAATTTAGTCGTATGATTTAGCTAATGTTTTTATTTTTATTTTTATTTTTTGTTTTATTTTTTTACATTACTTTAATTGCAGAGAAGGATAGGAGACCCAGAGATGTCTAGATTCTTTAGCATTACTTTAATTGTAGAACATCCCCCTGTACAAAGAAAGATGAAAGTACAGTAATTTGTGTTCAATGTGTAATTGCCTAATTAATTTTTCTCTTACCAAACGAGAGGAATTTATTTACCCTTACCCCTAAACCTTTTAATAAATATTTAGAATTAATGGATATTGATTTACTTCTCGATGCTCCAAACTGAAACATCTCTCCTTAAAAGGAAAAAAGAAAAAAGGAAAAAGGAAAGGAATTATCTTGTGGGTCAAGTCAACATCATTTCTATCAGTCCATAATGACCACATCTATAAATTGGTTCTCTAACATCTTTGCATCTATGAAACTTCAACCATATTGTCAATACAGAACGCAGTTGTAATTTACTATGCCTTCCCCCATGAACATGAGGGCATATGCACAATTCCTTTCCTATGCTGTTCTTATATTTTGCATGACCACATCTTTTGGTGCAGATAATGTAACAGATTGGCTTGCCTTGCTTGCCATCAAAGCTGCCATAACTAGCTCATGATCCAATGCTGGTCACAAGCTCATGGAATGAATCTCTCTATTTCTGCCAGTGGGAAGGTGTTAACTGCAGCCATAGGCATCATCAAAGAGTCACTGCCCTGAACTTAAATTCGAGAAATTTGGCAGGTACCATATCTCCTTCCATTGGAAACCTCAGTTTCCTTCAACTCATCGATCTCTCCAACAACAGTTTCCAAGGAGAAATCCCTCGCCAGATTACTCACTTGTTTAGACTTAAAGCTTTATCCCTCGAAAACAACTTGTTTCAAGGACAAATACCTGCTCAATTATATCACTGTTCTAACTTGAAAATCATCGATTTAAGTCGAAACGAGTTTGAAGCACAACTTCCCAAGGAATTTGGCTCCTTATCAAAGTTGGTGCGACTTTCTGTTCACACAAACAAATTGGAAGGGAAAATGCCACCTTCTCTTGGGAACCTTTCATCTCTTGAAGAACTTCAGGCACATTCCAATAGGATGAAGGGAACTATTCCAGAGCCACGAGGCCGACTTAAAAGCTTAACCATCCTTCTTCTCGCTGACAATAAATTATCAGGTATGATCCCTCCATCTATATATAATCTTTCATCGCTTATAAGTCTATCAGTGGCCAAAAATCGTCTTGAAGGTAGTCTTCCCCATAATATAGGACTCACTCTCCCTAATATTCAATACCTCCTTGTTTGGGACAACCAGCTTGGTGGATCCATTCCATTTACGCTATCAAATGCTTCAAACCTCGAAATTATTGACCTCTCAATAAACAAATTTTCTGGAGGGGTGCCTGTTAATTTTGAAAATCTAAAGAGACTTTCAATGCTAGTTACAACCAGTAGTGATCTGGGAAGTGGGGCAGCTGATGACTTGAGCTTCATCTCCTCTTTGACCAATTGTAGCAATTTGAAAACATTGGAAATAGATGACAACAATTTTGGAGGGGTCCTGCCAAACTCCATAGCCAACCTCTCAAACCAACTTGAGTATTTAACGATGGGTGAAAATCAGTTATCCGGAAACATTCCAACAGGTGTTGGAAACCTCATAAACTTGAGCGCATTGTCTATGTACTACAATCAATTCATGGGGACTCTCCCCACCACCATTGGTAAACTTCATAAGCTACAAGAAATGGATTTTGGCCAAAACTACTTGTCAGGAGAAATTCCTCCTTCTATTGGAAATTTAACATTATTGATTGAGCTCAGGTTGCATGAAAACAATTTTCAGGGAAGCATACCTTCAAGTCTTGGAAATTGTCACAATTTGATGTTATTGCATCTTTATGGCAATGTTCTAAATGGTACCATACCACCAGAAGTTATCGATCTTTCATCTTTGTCCATATCTCTATACCTGAATCGCAACCGTCTGACCGCCCACTACCTTTGGAAGTGGGTAAGTTGAAAAATCTTGTTGTATTGGATGTTTCCCATAACAAGTTAAGTGGTGAAATTCCTAGCACCCTTGGTAGCTGTACAAGCTTGGTACAGCTTCGTATGGGCTATAATTCCTTTAGCGGAGCCATTCCACAGTCTTTGAGTACTCTAAAAGGTATCGACAATTTAGATCTTTCGCACAATAACTTGTCTGGCCAGTTTCCAAAATTTTTTAGTACTTTTCACATTCTACTAAATTTAAACCTATCATTCAATGATCTTGAGGGTGAGGTACCAATTGGAGGAGTTTTCAGCAATGCAAGAGCTGTTTCAATTGCCGGAAATAAAAAGCTTTGTGGGGGTATTCCTGAATTACATTTGCCAACATGCTCTACAGGAGGGCCAAGAAAGGAAAATTTTTCTCCAGAACTCAAATTGATAATTCCTATAATTTGTGGTCTTCTTGGACTGATCTTGATGCCATCTTTTCTAATCCTTTCTTGGCTTAAAAAGAAAAGAAAGTAATCTTCTTCGGCATTTTTGTTGAGGAATGAACTTATGAAAATATCTTATGAAAAGCTACTCAAAGCAACAAATGGATTCTCTTCAGCTAATTTGATTGGTAGGGGTAGTTTTGGCTCAGTGTATAAAGGAATTCTTGAACCAGATCACACAGCCATCGCGGTGAAGGTCTTCAACTTGCAAACAAGAGGAGCTTCCAAGAGTTTCATGGCTGAATGTGAAGCTCTGAGAAACATTCGACACCGAAACCTTCTGTAGATCATTACGGCTTGCTCCAGCAACGATTTTCTTCGAAATGATTTCAAAGCCCTCGTTTATGAATTCATGCCTAATGGGAGTCTCGAGACTTGGTTATATCAAATCACACAACCAAGTGATGGCTATGAGAGACCAAGGAGTACTTTAAACCTTCATCAGAGATTAAATGTAGCAATCGATGTAGCTTCTGCTTTGGTTTATCTTCATAATCATTGCCAAACACCAGTCATACATTGTGATATGAAGCCAAGCAACATTCTTCTTGATGGCGACATGACTGCTCTTCTGGGTGATTTTGGTTTAGCAAGGTTCCTTGAACAACCTGACAACGAAACTTCTCAAAATCAAACCAGCTCACTTGGAATAAAAGGAACCATAGGGTATGCTGCTCCAGGTAAGAAAAGTTCCTTTTTTTCCATTTCTTTAGTTTATTTTTAAGATGGGGACTATTTGGTAAATTTGAATATCTGGTTGGCTTAAGATGATTATGATTAATTTTTATTTCAACAATGTTTTGTTAGTCCATTTTTTAAATAAATATCCTTAACCTTGTACAAAAAATAAAGCGTAAGCACAATGTTTTTTCAAACCAATTTATTGTAAGCTGGTTTCTATATATAGAAATCATATAGCAGTAAGAGATTGAACCTAACCTGATCTAGTTTCCATGGTAAATTCCCTAACAATCCAAAGATATTGCAATAGTGCAAACTTCTAACATGAGATTAATTGATGTGTAAACTGCAAAATATGGCATAGGAAGTGAGGCGTCAACCCACGGTGATGTGTATAGTTATGGGATTCTCTTGTTGGAAGTGTTTACAGGGAAAAGACCTACTGATGACATGTTTAAAGACGACTTAAATCTTCATAAATTAGTAGAGATGGCTTTGCCGGACCGAGTCGAAGAGATTGTTGATCGTGTACTTCTCTTGGGAGGAGAAAGAGAACAAGCAGCAACCAGCAGCAACAGTACCTGGAGAATCCAACTGAATAGAGAGAAACTGCATGAGTGCTTACTATCGATACTTAAGGTTGGAGTTGCATGTTCTAACAAATCACCAAGTGAACGGATGGAGATCTGTGGTGCTGCTAGGGAACTACATCGGATTAAGGGCATGCTTATTGAACTTGGGCCATAATAAAGTATCATCTTTCAAAATCAGTAGTAAGTTCTCACTCTACATTTTCCTTGTGGTTTAATTAAAAATTGTACCTTCTCTTCTACTTAAGATTTAAAAACTACGTACCCTAAATTAAATAAACTATTGAGCATTGCATGGATACTGTATTATGGGATCCCATTGACCCTCCCACAAGATCCCATGAATCTTGATGGGAACCCATAATATGGTATCCAGATAATTTTCCTAGGCTTTTTGAAACCAGTACTATAAATACTTTCATTTTCTTTTACACAAGAATAACATCAAGCCTAAATTCTATGTAGCAGGAAAAGGGTAGAATAACATGCCTGTCGAGTTATTCTAAGTAGCTCATTTTTCTCTGCTTTCTTGGTGGGTGTAATTCATGATCGAAAGTTTTGAAGGTCTTGCAAGATATGTTACAGGTTGGCTTGCTCTGCTTTTTCAGACATGATCATTTTGCTCTACTTCCCATATCTCATTTCTCCATCCCTAGTTGATTTATGGCTTTGGCTTTCAGTAATTTTGTGTTCTTTTTGGTTGATGTCATGAGATGCTAGGTTTTGACCTTTTGGTTTGGTTTTCTATTGGTTTCTTCCATTTCTGTACGTGGTATGGTGTTGAGGCTTTTTGGTTGCCTTGCTCTAGTTTCTTGGGTTTTTTGGTTCTTGAGGTTGGTTTGAGTTTTATTGGACCAGACTATCATGTGTTACATGTCTTGTGTTTCTGTTTTTTTTATCTATTAATTAATAAAATCTTTCCTTTTGCTGATCAAAAAAAAAAAAGAAAAGCATGTCAGTCGAGTCAAATAATGATGTACATGCACATAACTAGCTCAAGTGGCCTATTCCATTTCAATGAAATTTCGGTGTCATTTTCCCATGGTTCTCGAAGTACACAAAGTACACAAGTTAGAATCGGGCCCTACATGTCCGTAGTCTAAGGTAGCATTTGGCATAGCTTCCTTGAAATGAAAGTTATTTAATTTTGAAGAAGTGATTTTTATAAGATGAACATTTAGACTCGAAGTACACAATGTACACAAGTTAGACTCGGGCCCTACATGTCCGTAGTCTAAGGTAGCATTTGGCATAGCTTCCTTGAAATGAAAGTTATTTAATTTTGAAGAAGTGATTTTTATAAGATGAACATTTTCAGAAATTATTTTGAAAAAAAATGATGTTTGGCATGATCATATTTCAAAAGTCCGTATACATCAAAAAGTCTGGAAGTTATGCTTCCTACAAATGTGGATTTTCAAAAGCAAACCAGCTGCAGAGAAAACCACAAACCACGATAGTAAAGAAAGGAAAATTAAATTAAACCTGAAATCACAAGCAAACACAAGACATGATTTACGTGGTTCGGTAATATTGCCTACGTCCATGGTAGTAGAGAGATTCCTTCCACTAAACTGTGAAAAACCAGGGTTACAAATATTTATCTCTACTCTCCTTTGCTCTCCCAACCCAAATTTGACACCCCAAATCCGTTGTTTACAAGAAGTATATGTCAGCGTACAAAGGACGAATTTCACATTTTACGTACCCCAAATCTCCGGTCTTTAATTCTTATCGTACCAACATAGAATACAAGGCACACATGTACAACAAAACTTTTTTAACTTCTCACAAATAGACTTACAAGTAACTAACTTTTCATAAAAGTTCATTTTGCAAAATTCATTAAACACAATTTTTTTAGGGTTTTATACCAATAGGACCCTGGTATAAGATGCATATACCAATAGGTCCCTATGGTTTTGGTGATACATGAATATATAGTTTTAGTTCGTAAAAAGATACAATTGCCAATACATGGATTTATTCCATATTTGGTGTTTACCGAAATATTTTATAAATATCCATATCTAAATTCCTAAAATCTTGTCTCTATTTCAACAATTTTGAAATTTCAAATTTTGATTTTGCTATCTATATAAGATTTTCGGATAGCAAAATCATTTTTAAAAGGAAGTAAATATATTTAGCTTTGAACACATTAATATAATTCAAATATATGTTCACTGTGAATAATCATTTCTAATGGCAAAGAGACTAACTAAAAATGAACAAATTCCGTTATATGTATATATGTGTATATGTAAAACGAAATATATAGTGATGATATACTTTTAGATATACATGCATACATATAACGGAATGTGTTGTGGTGTAATTCATATAATCCATTTCAGATGTATACATGTATATCTGAAATCGAAAATTGAATTTTGAAGTTTGAAATCCAATTTCTATATATGTTCTGTTTAATATGTACACATGTATATCTGTAAACGAAATTTAAAAATATACATGTATACTGTAAAATGGAATATGGATTGGTGACATTCATATGTTGCGTTTTACAGATTTACATGTGTTCCAGTATGACAAAATTTGAATTTGGAACTTTGAAATGCATATACCATGTCCTTTTTACAGATATACATACATATATACATGTACATTTGTAAACGGGATCAATTGAAAAATGAAAATAAATCAAGTTTAGATATGGAACACACCTTTCAACAAATGTTTGAAGTCTAGTAAATCAGCAACTTCATCAACCAATAATTTTCACAACAAAAGAAATCAGTAGCAGCAAGTATATGGCTCTCGTTTTGATTTAAAAAATCCAAAACCAAACTATATGGCTCCCGTTTTGATTTAAAAAACCCAAAACCAAACCATTAATTGTTTAGATAATATGAACTCCATGAAACCTTTAATCTCAATTCAAGTTCAAACAAACTTACCATATCCAAAACATTCAGCATAAATTTCAAATAAAAAACATCCATAAATATTTAATTTTAGGGTTTTATACTAAAAGGACCTTCATATGATAGGCCTTTACCAAGAGACCCCTCATATATAGCAGCTAATATAAGCTGGCAATAAAACGTATTTATGGACAAAAATACCCTCAACCATGTATGCATTAAAATTTGCACACGAGCGTCCATTTTTCAGTTTCCTTTTTAGTTGCCGCGAATATAGGAAACTGAAATCTTATTGAAAGATCACTATCACTACACGAACCAGAAAATCAGGAGAGAGAAATACTCACTTACCAGAGACCGACAGCGACTGCATTGTTCCATTGCGTTCCAGCAACTGGTTTACGGCATGATGATGAAGAAAAAAACTGCAATGAGGAGACCATCCAACGTGGTTATGAAGGGGAAAAAGATAGAGGAGGCGAAAACAGGTAAGTATTTGGGATTTTTTCCCTTTTTTTTTTTGTTTTGTTTCCCTTTTTTGTTGGGATTTTGTATTCCTTTGTTTGTTTTTGTGGTTCAAAAATGGGTTTTTGATCATTTTTTTGACCGATTGGTTGTGTTTACATGTTAATACGTGTATACATTTTATAAAACTCATATTTCTTGTTGGTTTTTCACATAAATGATTTTTTACATTTTCCGGAACCGTCATTGTGAAAAGTTTTAATCTTTATGTTATTAGGTTTAGAAAGTTTTGATTTTTTTTTTAAAATCATTTGTTTTATCATGCGATTTTGGGGTTTACTGAGATTTTTGTTTATTTTATCACAAAAATATATTTGAATATATAAATATCTTAGCACATGTTCATTTCTGAACTTCACAAATGTGATAACTCAAAATTTTAAAAATACTCATTTTAGAAATTATACATAAAGTTTGGGGTGAATTTTGGAAAAAAAAAAATAATAATGATAATAAGATTTTTGTATTGCCAAACAGTCCCTAACATTTTTTTTCCATTGTAACAAAACCGTGGGCTGATATGTATATAACCCATTTCTTTTTTTTGCTTTTTAAAACATTTGAGAGAGTAGTAGAGAGAGGGGAACTCGAGAGAGAACAAGAGAGCCGAGAGTGGGGGGGGTCTGCCGTGAAGGGGGTGCCGCCACCATGTCCTGCCGGAGCCGCCGCCGGAGTGGTCACCGGACCTCCATTTCTGCCGATCAAGAGGTAAGCTTGTGTTGGTTGTTTTGATTTCCTTTCTTCTTCTTCTCCTTTCCTTTTTCATTTATCTGATTAGGGGTTCTCGGGTCATGCATGTGGATTCAAACGGGTGGTTCATGATTTTCAAAACTTCAATCTTTAGTTTTCATGGTGGATTTTAACCTGCAAACCAGATTTGAAGAACCCCTGTAATGACCGAACCTGTATGGGTTTGATTTTGGGAAAAATCTAGGTTAAATGAATGTTGAATCTTTGTGTTTTCTGCTCTATTTCGAATATTAGATGAGTAAACATAGGTTTTCTTTAAGTTGTGTTTTGGGTTAAAGTTGAGTAGCAGCCACGATTTTTTTTTAATTAAAGATGCTGCCAGCAGCAGCCGTGGCTACTCGAGATCTAGCTTTGGGTCTGGGTTATGTAATTTTACATTTGCATGCTTTATTCTCTTTCCTTTCTTTCCTTCTTTGCATTTTCCAGTCTTGGGGAGTTTTGATGTCATGCTCAGTTTAAAACCCATGTTTATGGTATCAAAAATCAATTTTAAAAATCTGAACTTCTATGCGAGATGAAATTTGGGTTCTGGTTTCAAAAGAGGCATGCATGTCCAATCCCTTTTTGCACTTGTTGCATATTCTAATTTGGGATTTGAAGATGTGGATTTGTGTTTGGTTGATGTTCTAAAAAGGGATCCCCGGGTTGTGTAAGCTTGGATGTGGGTTTCGATGATGGTGCACAGTTTATAAATTGAGCACATTCATGGGAATCTGTACCCCTTGTTTTTCAAACTGAATTTGATACCTTTTGGGTTGTGTTTGTTATTGGAGAAATGATTTGAAAAGGATATTTAAGCATGCATGGGGCTGATCTTAAGGATTTGAAGCTTATAAATTTTGTATATGAAGCCCCTGTTTTGAATATACAATTTGAGTTTGAGCAAAGTCTAAAATATTTGTATCGTATGGTTCATTTTGAGTTTAATATCTAGATCAAGTTTGAATTGAGTATGCATGTGGTGATTTAGCTATTAGAATGGTTTATTTTCAATTTACTAGTGGATGGGTTGAGGTTGATGGCTCACGTGGTGAGTCTGTTTCAATGTTTGATTTTAAACTTATTTTCATATCAGTGTTAAACTATACCTTATGGGCTGTTTACTTGAGTTTCAAAATCCCATTTTGAGCTTTAAAGAGACTGGATTGAAGGTGACCATAGACACCAGCCATGGCAGCTCCCTGTGTGAGCTTTAATATGGGTTTGAAACTGAATCAAGGTTTTAAATAAATGATGTAAGGTTTTAAAATGATGATTTAATGTTTATTTGCTTTTTGAATAAGAATAAAGGGATTTGAAATCACTTGTATGTAGATTTTTCAAGGCACTTGAGTTTTGATTTTTGTGTTTACTGTCCAAGGATGAAACTGTGGGTTTCATGACCTTCCTGAGATTTAAAACCATGCTAGACTTGTGTATAAAGTTGATAAATAATGGATTTATTATAGTGAAGTGGTTTGAGAATGAATTTAAGGTTTTAGAAGATTTATTCATACTTGGGTTGAAGGATAATATCTGTTGCGGGTTATTTTCTTGTGGATGAGATGACCATTTCCAATAATGGCATAAGGCATTATCGGAAATGGCTGTCTTCATGGGCACCAGAAGGTTTCCATTACCGATAATGCTTTCTACCATTATCGGTAATGGGACTTAATGCTTGTTTTCTTCTTCGATTTTCCTTTTGTCATAACTTTTGCATATGAACTCCGTTTTCGACGTTCTTCACATGTACAAAAAGCTTTCGAAGTCTAGTTTCTGAATTTGAAGGTTCTTGGGTCAAAATATTTTTGGAGGGAGAGTTATTTTAGAAAATACCAGGTTTACCCTTTTGTATATACTTTGTATACTTTGACCTATATTTCTTATTTCGCTTTACTTTCGGCCATAGGATTCAACGTGTGATTTCTAAACACACTCGGGGTCATGTCTTGGAAGTTTTAAAGTCTTTGTTTTGGCCCTTATGGGGTTTTGAACCTTAGAATCGCGAGTGAGCAGTTTTGAGAGTAGTTTTGCTTTACTTTTGAACTCTGGGTATTTGTGCTTTCTTTTGATTCTTCTTGCTTGCATTGTTCTTTGTTTCTCAGTTGTGATTGGGTCCTTTGGGGGACCACTTGCATCGGGTGCATCAGGCATTGCATTAGGAGGCTCGTGGAGCCACAAGGGTTGGAAAAACACAACTGCATTGAGGTAGGGATAAGTAACCTTTTACTTCTAATGATGATATGACTGTTTTATATCTGTTTTGAGAACTTCGTGAATATTAAACATTTATGAATATTATGATTTATGAATACTTGAGAACCCCGTTGTTTATCAAAGGTTTGAATAGATACATGGAATATAACGATTTGAGAACTGTTATTGTGTGGCACTTTTACGAAATGAAACCAAGGCACAAAGTTAATATGTTTTGAGAACTTGTTAATAGCCAATGGCTGAATGTTGAGAAATTTAAATACAATGTGTATATAAAATTGGGGAACAGGCTTTCCAAATGCATGTTTATGGAAATACTTGTTAAGGGCATATAGTGACAATTGTTCATATCTACACAACTGAAAATCTTAGTATAAAACTCATATGCCTGATTTCCTAAATATATTTATATAAATGAAAGGCGTTGAAATATTCTTACTACTGTTCCCTTGATTTTTGTGTTGGATTGAATATTTTGAAATGAGAATGTTATACATCAGCCATGGTGCAAAAGTGACTATATATATGTATTTGAATATGACGTGCCTTGAGGACTGTTTTGTATATAATATGATGGCATATGGTTTACCTATCTCACTCCTGTTTTTGGATAATGGTTATGGTTGTTTTGAAATAACACTCGATACTTTAATATATGCCACACATTGTAACTTTACCTGCTGGCTTTGGAAATTGGTTTAAAAGTACATTCTTATTGCTTCTCTCGCCCATTTGAAAATGATTTATATTACCGTGCTGTTATGCATGGTTTAGGCTCGGTTGGTATACAGGGAGATTATTTATGGGCCCATGGTCCTGGGTGGAGCCTTAGTGCGGACCCGAAGTATATAGCCCCGTAGTGGCTCGACAGTTGGCCATGTGTTTTAGGCAACTGATCGGTTATCCTCGAGAGGTCAGACCCCGTAGTGGTCGGTTTCGGCTGTCGTTGTGCCGGAGGCTTGTTAGCCTAGAACAACGTCCTGATATACGTTCCGTGAGCCTGGTCTTCGAAATTGATGGGTATTATATTACATTTATAACTGTTCAAAACCCACACCATTTACGTTATTGAACTTTGGACTGAATATAGAACTACTTGACTTAAGCTTTTCACTGAAAGACCACACAAGTTTATAACTGCGTTATCTACTGTTTTATAAACGTTATAGATACTACGTTTATTTAAAATATTCCATGTATCACTGTATTATTGTTATTTGTAGAGGTTATCTTATTCCTACTGAGCAAGTGGAAGCTCACCCCTGCTTTTATGCAGCAGATTACAGGTTGGCTCGGGGTTTGCATTCATGATTTGAGACAAGCCTCTATTCGAGGATTGTTAGATGATTGCATGGTCGATTCTGCTTTGGACCTGCATACTATTGAGTTGTGTAATATTTATATTTTATTTTCTGGATTTTGGGACTTGCCACTGTTTGTGGCATTGCCTACTTGCCAGGGGTGTTGGCATTATTATTATTATTTGATTTATTACTATTGTATAAGACGTTTGGGGCATTTGTATGAGCATAACATTTTATATAGTTAATTATGCCTATATTTCTTATCTCTCATAAGGATATATGAATGAGCAGGTCAGGTTGTACCTCTATCTTGACACGTGTTGACCTATCCGGAAGGGTCAGTATGATTGTTAGGTTGGGGCGTTACAACAAACATGTATATGCCTTTGGGTTAAATGTATACATATTTTAATTTTTGAACTTCACAAACATGTATACGCCTTTGGGTTAAATGTATACATATTTTAAAATACAAGTTATGGTTAGATTTATCCACTACACCCATTTTCTTTTTTTTCTTTTTTTTTTTTAGTTTTTGTGAATGTCTTTTTAGAGAAGTTATGATCTTTATCACATTTGATTGTAGAAATTAATGGTTTGTTTCTAAAAAGACAGGATTTTTCATAATAATTGGGTGTGGGCTTCATAATTAAAAATCATGTATACTTGATTTTTTATGGGAACCCGAATTAAATCATTATTTTGGGTAAAAGTTTGTGGAAAATTAATGAACATTCACACTATTGGGTTTAGAAAGCTATGTTTTTTTCCTGGAAAGAATTAGGGGTTGTCACGAGAAAAGAGTTTTTCAAGTACTTGTTTTCATTTGACAGTTGAATACATGTCGTCAAATATACGTGTGTCTACATGCTTAAGTTGAGGTTATGTGATGGTAAATTTGGCTTTTTTGTGTTTTGTTCAGACTAATATAAATTCTTGTAAGCTTGATGCTTGATTGTTTAGAAATGTAAGGTTGGGCAACGGATAAGAATGAGTTTTTGTGTCAATTTGAACTTGTATACATGTATATGTGATTTATATTATTTTGGGATTACCATGTAGACTTGCTACTATGCTTATGGAATTGCGTATGTTTCAGCTTTTAATAGATCCTATTATGATTATGGCTAGGTTTGGTTTAAATTTGACATTGGTTGATAGGAAATTTTACTTTTTTATTTTTTTCTCTAGAGCCTTGTATACATGTTATATTTGTGGTTATGCGATGGAAATGTATGTTTAAGATGGAATTTGTTGACCCTTAAATAATTGCTATTAGGCTTATGAAATTGGGTTTGATTGAGTTTGTATAGATGCTATTAGGGTTATGGCTTTTTTTGTTTAAAATTGAGATGGGGTTGATGGGAAATTTTCCTTTTTTTTTTTGTTTTTGTTGATCCTTAAATACATAATAATGATGTTTGTCTTGTGGCATGGTTGTGTAGTAATATGAGGTTATGCGAGTGTAAAATTGTCTTTCTTTTTTTTTTTGTGTTTTGTTGAGACTTATATACATTCTAGTAGGATTGAGTCTTGATTGATTATAAATGTAAGGTTGGGCGACAAATAACCATGCTTTTTTGTGATTTGGTAAACAATGTATACATGTATACATGGTGACTCTTTAAAAATATCAAATACTTTATATTGGCTGACCCATTTATACATTAAATTTGTCATGTGGCTTGGTGGGTTGAAATTTGATGTTATGTAATGGAAAAATAAGCTTATATATACTTGGTTGAGCCTTTTATACATATTATGGGTTTTGTTGAGCATATTATACATGATAATAACCTTTTTTGTTGAGCCATGTATACATGTTTAGTTTGTGGTTTTGTGATGGAAATGTATGCTTTAGTTGGAATTTGTAGATCCGTATATACAAATTAATGAGATCATGGCTAGGTTGGGAAAATTTTTTAGGTTGGCTGCTAAAGAATTTTCAATACTTTAGTTTGGTTGAACCATTTATGCATGTTATTTGTCATGTGGCATGGTTGGGTAATAATATGAGTTTTTGGGTAGTAATATGGGTAGTAATATCAGTTTAAGAATGATGCATACATGTCTTTTGTTTTTTTTTTTTTTTTTTATTGTTTCATTTCTCACTTGTATACATGAAACAATTTTCATTATTTGCATTGCTATGTATACTCATACTTGTTGATCATCATATTAAATGTTTGGCATATAGCAAGTTTACTCTTAGAGGCATATATGTATACATGTATACATCATACATATTAGGGATGATTGGCTTGTTTGGGTTGTAGTTGGAGTTTGAGTGGGATGAGAAACTTGGCATTGATTGTTGTCATGGACAAAAGTATGTATGCGTCTTAAAATAAACATTCTTGTTTAAATGACAAATTGGTTTGTGGAATGTTTGTGTGCCTGTATATGAAATTGTACAACAAAGTTTTTGGAAGTATTGCTATCTAATTATGCTTTTTATAATTTTTTATAGGTTGGACTGTGGAGTATTTGTGTGCCTGTTTATGAAATTTTTGAGTGAATATGGACATGGAGAAGAGAAAGAAAATGTGTTTAATGCAAATTCATCAGATGTGCCAGGACCAACTACACGATCTATCCTCCTTACTACTTTCTTTATTACAGAAGTTCGTAAGTTTTGTGCTGAAATGATAAGCACATTTGTTGAAGATCCATTGAGATCTTTGCCAGCGACTGGAGAAAAGAACACAGATCTACAGATGATGATTTTGCTTAGCCCAAGGATTTGGATAATTTTTTGGTGTTACACTTAATATAAAGTGACTGAAATATGTAGATTATACTTTTTTAAAAATTCAATTATTTTTGGAATTAGTCGGTTGGTGTTATATGTGGAAATTTATACCTATTAATAGGTTGGTTAACCATTTTTTTTTAACAAAAGTGATTTGGGAGAAAATGTGTGTTAGGATTGATATATAATTGAATTTGAATAAACCTTATGTATTGGTTATTATCCATATGGGTTTAATGGGCATGTAATACAGGTTTGATTCTTATAGCTTTTTTTGAAAGTGTATTGATAGGGGCTTAATTAGGTATTGGTGCATTTTACAGGAATTTGATAATCAAATTGCAGGGATATTATGCCGAAAACTGCATAAAAGTCACTCTCTTTAATTTTCTGCTTCGATGAAATTTTAAGAAGTAAATGTATACATTAAATTCAAAACATCGGCATCAACTTGTGCTCCTTATTTACCAATTTAATTTCACCTTTTACAATATGGTAAAAATTCAAAACTTTTTAAAAATTGAATTTGTGCATTGTATACATCATTGCCCAACCAAATCAATATACATAATAGCATGTATACATGTCTATTCAACCTTACATTTATTCTCAACCAATCCGTTTAGGCAAAATTTGCCGAAACCCAACATAACATTTATACCCAACTAATACATAAGTCCAATATCAAGTATACAAGGCTTAATAAAATCCAAAAAAAGCAAAATATCCCATCACCCAACCTCAAATTTCAACCCAACCAAGAAAAAAGATGATTCGTAAAAGTATGGTTTTAATAGACATGAAATACAGGTTTGATTCGTAAAAATATGTTAATGGCTCTAAAAAACCCAAAATTCGAAATAGCATTTATAAATGGCTCAAGAAAACCAATTATAAACAAACTTTTCTATAACCCAACCTTAGATTTATAGTAAACCAAGCCTCAACACTAATTGAATGTATACAAGACTATCTTCCCATGACTTGGTTCTTCCCATTTCATACATAAGTGGTCAACTATCTTCCCATGACTTGGTTCTTCTTTGTCAATCCATAATAATGTGGTTTTGGAACGGTATTTACATAAAAGTAAAACCGACATATTCAAATCCATCTGGAAAAAAAAAAAAAAATCATTAAGTGTAGAAAAATACGTTAACGTGATGTTAACGTGAAAAAAGAAGTATACAACTATATTGAATGTACAAACAAATTAGCTAATGAGAAGTTACATACATAAGCTTCTAAGCCTATAAAACACCATTCAACTAAAATAAATGCATAGATAGCCCATACACAAATTCAAAAATCCAAGCTTATGACATAGCCCATCCAACATTTTCAGCAAATCAATAAGTACATGCACCTAAATGTATACATGATTATTTCAAAGTAAAAATTTGTTGGTTCATTGTAATTCGTTGGAAATGGGTGGATGGGATATGTCCGAAATTTGTTGAGCATTCAACAAAAAAACTAAACATCCCAACAAATTCAAAAGCCCAAAAATGTATACATCAACCAATTTCAGCAATTCATAACTCACATTGCAATCTACATGTATACATGGCGGTCCAATATTGGTGCAATTTTTTAAATTAAAAGTATAAAAATATTAATTATTTTACCTCAACAATCTAATCATTCGTGGAAACAAGGTGTACAAAAATAAGAACCTAATAAAATTGTGTACGTATCTAAAGTATACATGTACGTATACATTACGGTAAATATGTATACATTACTTGTGATTTCACTTCAACTAACGATATTGGTGATTATAAGTATACATTAACAGTTATTTTAGCTCAACTATCAAAACACTCATGTAACCATGATGTACTCAAATATGAACCTATTAATAATGTATACATGTCACATGGAAGTCTATAAAAAAACACGTGTATACATGTGTTCATACAAGTCTCTATTTTTTATAACTGAGTCCCTGTTTTTAATTCTAATAGCTCATCTCTGTTTTATGTTTCTTATAAAATGAACAATGTAACATTTTCTTGAGAATATGATAGAAGACATTACACACTTTCATAAAGCAACTCAAGCATAGGGTAGACACCAACCCATACACACGATCGTTGTCTGCAGTTTGTCAGAGGTGCACGACCCTAAAATTTGAGTAGTCACCTAAAAGATGTCGATTGACAAGAAATGATTAACTTATATATATCTACGATGCTTTGGGAACATATAATTGACGTAAAGTGATTAACTAATATATACAATGCTCTGAGAACATATAATCAGAAGAAAGAAAATAGAAGGTTAAGATTTACCTGATCGGAATATAATGCCGGAAAAGATGGAGGAACAACATGAGAAAGCTAGAAGACGTCGGAGAAGTTAAAAGCCTGAAAGAAATAGAACAAAACCCCAAAGGAACGGATACACTTTCCTTCAAAAAGTTCAGTAACCTCCCCTAAAAGTTTAATAGAAAATGCTAGGAACTTTCGAATCAAGAAAAAAGTTTGTTTCAATGAAAAAGAATCACCGGAAAATGGAAAATCCAATAAACTCCGGCTGACATGCGGCTATCAGTAAATCTTGAATCAAAATTCAAATTCAAAAAAAAAAACTTACTATATCCAAAAAAATCAAACTAACTACGGCTGACAGGAGTCAATCAAAATTCAAAAAAAAAAAAAAAAAACTTACTATATCCAAAAAATAAACAGCATATAATTCAAATAAATGACATTCATCAATATGGTAAACTTAACGACTTGCTAAAAGGAAGGAAGAGAGTATAATAGACAAATTAAGCTATAAGTTGACTTTAAATTTGACCTGTAGGGGGCAAATGGTATAGGATCTTATTCATTGGACTTCTTGATAAATAAGATCCTACATAGGGTCCTTTTGATCATTTTCCCTTAATTTTAAAACATAAAATTAAATGTAAAGAAATTAACATGCTGAAATTAAGGAATAGGGATATAATAGACAATGTAATATCCTAGTTGACTTTATATTTGAGCTATAGGGGGCTATTGGTACGTGTAGCAACTTATTAGTTGGACTCCTTGATAAACAAGATCATATTTAGGATCCTTTTGATCATTTTCCTTCTTTCTTTTTTTATTATCCAAAATGATTTTTTAAGTCTAGGAAGCCCATTTGGAGCCTCCCAAAAACTACACCAAACGTCATCTAAATATGTACCCAAAGAATAAGAGGATTAGCTGCTGAAATTTTTCTTGAAATGAAATTACCTACTCAAGTCTAAATATTGTACCAAGGATTATACAATCCGAAAGTAAACTATCCTAACGGACATTCAAGTATTAGTTGTAGACAATATAAAAATTGCTCACACCTTAAAAGAGTATATCAACCGATGTATTTACGTACATAGCTAGCAATTTCCATAGGCACATGAACAAATTGCTCACAAACTTTATCACACATGTCAACCTAGCTATTTACATTGCTCGCTAATTGCTCATAAGGATTGCTACGGTGCCCAAGTTACTTTTTGGGTATGGTACTATTAATCTATATTTTAACACTAGCCATTAAATGGCTGACACATGTTAGAATACGGAAGGAGATATATTATGAATTAAATTCATAATAAAGAAGCCGTTAAGGGTTAAAAAATCAGGAAAAAGAGACGGAGATAAAAAGATTAAGGGCCTGTTTACTTCATGAAAATTTTCACAATTTTTATTTTAATTTTCAGTGAAAATGAAAAATAAACCAAAAAATATGTTTACTTGTGAAAAATGAAAATCATTTTTATGAAAATGAATCTAAATTTTCAGAAAAATTGAAAATGATAAAAAGAAGTTTTTGTATTTTTAATATATATATATATATATATATATATATATATATATATATATATATAAAGTGGCGGATGCGTTGGCTAGAGATAAAAAGTCATTTGGAAGGGCTCCAAATGGGCTTCCTAGACTTAAAAATTCATTTTCGATAATAAAAAAGAAGAAGGAAAATGATCAAACGGACACTAAATATGATCTTGTTTATCAAGGAGTCCAACTAATAAGATGCTATACTTGTTTATAGAGAAGGAAATATTTAGTGTCCCCTTTGTTATCATGGTGACCCCTCCGTCCTAAGTGAGGGTTTTTAATAAACTTGGGGAGGGGTCACTCTGATCTGTGACCCTAACTCTTTATTAATATATATCTATATATATATATATATATATATATATATATATATATATATATATAT
>JAESVK010066389.1:37596-62372 GCA_017140935.1 Hamamelis virginiana
ATATATATATATATATATATATATATATATATATATATATATATATAAATGATAGATGTAGTAAATAAATTGAAAATAAATTATACATACTATCATTTATTTACTCTTAATGGGCGTAAATATTTGCTCTTTCAATTTACAAATGGCTCTGATACCTATTCACTACCCCCAAAAACAAATGGCGTAAATGGTATCAAGCCATTTGTTTTCGGGGGTAGTGAATAGGTAGACTTTCAGACTCCTGTAAGGGTAAAACCTTAAGGCGGTAGACTAGTGCAGTAAGTCCCGATGGACAGGGCAGTCAGGCGCAGGTGTCAACCAGGGTTTAGGGGTTTGGAGGTTCAATATGAGCTTCCTTCGTAGATCAATGTCTATGAGATCGGATACATCCTCTAAGGGAAAACAAATGGTAAATAGGAAAGAAACCACATATAATGTTGATGAAACAGCTTTATATGAATGGAAAGTACCTAGGGTACCTACCACACACACACACACACACACATATATATATATATATATATATATATATAACCCATGTTACATTTTTATGCAGATATGAATGTACAGTACAAGAACAAGATATCAGATGTGAATCTGACTTTGAAACAATACGTCTCTTTGACAGAGAGAGTATTGAGAGACATAGAAAAGAAAACTTTAAATACTTGCGTATAGGGTTAGTACAAGTTACTGCTCAACCTCTAGGCAGACAAGGTATGGACTTATCTGTAGTTATCGTTCTTAGAGACTGCAGATGGTTAAACTTTGATAAAAGTATGTTAGGAGGTATAGAATCAGGGTTACATGATGGACCAATATATTTTAACTGCTGTCCTAATTATATAGTTAGTTTAGTAGATAAAAATATAATGGATGTCTTAACAGTAAATGTTAAGATTCATAACCCTGAGATCCAAGGAGGATCTTTACCTGTAGCAATACAATCCATAATAAAGTATAAAATTTTTAATACAAACTTGAGCCATAGAGAAAGATTAGAATCTCCTTCAGGAGAAACTTTATTGATACAATCAAACATAAAAAATCCAAAAGAAATTACACAACCAAGGAAGTTACTTTGGAATGAACTCACAATTCCTGAGGAATGGAGACTCCCAAAAGTACTTCCTAAACGTGAAGAAAAAACACAAGAAGATACATCCTCCACAAACATTCCAAAGTTAACAGAATATTCTGATGGAAGTGTAGGAATAAGTTTTTCTTCACAAAGAAATTATTTTAGACTTCCAAAGAAAGAAGAACACAGAACTTTTGAGACATCTAGAGCTTCTTGCTCTTCTGTCCCAACTAGGATATTTGAATACAAAACTACTGAACCAGATTTGGCAAGAGTAGCAAATTCAAATATACCTAGACCATATTATACAACAGAACCAGTTGATACTGATACGGAAACACCACCAATGTCTCCAACACAGTCTCAAATGGATCCTCGAATTTGTGTTATAGAAAAAGATTTTGTTATAGATAAAGAATTTCTAAGAATAGATTTTTATAATGAAGTAAATAAAAAACCTAAGGAATGGTTTTTTAAAACATATAACAAAACTCAAAGAGATATAATACAAGAACAATATTATGCTTTCATGAACAAACATAAAACTCTTATTTATTTCTTCACATGGTTTGAAATTTATGCTGAATAAAATTCAGTAGAATTTCCATTTGTAAAAGAAATAAATATGGCTGGAAAAAATACTACACTATGGAAAGTTGCTCAAAATACCCATAAGGAGTCAATCCATCCTCCTATGGAAAATTTTGAAATCAATCACAGAAATAGTATAATCACAGCTTCTCCGTATAAAACTATAGAAAATCCTACAAATCATACAGATAGATATATTCAAAATGTTATGCAACAAAACAATTTTACTATTCAAAGCTTAAAGACTATTGGTAATCAGTTGACTAGAGTTGAAAACCTAATCCAGAAAGAAAAAATTCTTCCTGAAAAGGCTGATGAAACACCAATATTCAAGCCACATGAAGTTTCTAAAAAACATCAGGAACAGTTATCTAAAACAATTTATTCTGAGATAGAAAAAAGACTTCAAAATTTAACAGATATTGTTGCTAGAGTTCCGGATTCTCCTGAACAATCAAGGAGAACAATCTCTACAATAGAAAAAGTTAAGCCAGAATCTGATACTGAAGCATATCAGATTATAGAAGCCTTACAAAATAATAACATAAATGTTATACATAATAATAATGTTAGACCTTTAAGGAATTTCTATCCCAGGCCAACATATCCAGATATGTAGATGGAGGAAAGAGGAACTTTTGCCCAAGCCACATATCATGGAGGAACTATCTATGAATGGAACATAGATAATATGATAGAATATCATATTGTTAATTATCTTCAGGAAATGGTAATGTTTAGTACAGCGTACAAAGCAAAATCTCCTAGATAGGTGATCATGCTGTAGCTTCGGCATTAATTGCTGGATTTACAGGTCAACTCAAGGGTTGGTGGGATAATTATCTTACAACTAATGAAAGAACAAATACACAAAATGTTGTAAAAACAGATAACAGAGGAACAATTATTAAGACTGAAGAAGGTGAAGATATAGAAGATGCAGTCGCAACTCTTATCTTTGCTATTGCAAAACATTTCATAGGAGATCCCTCCAAGATAAAGGATCGTTCTGCAGATTTATTAGCAAATCTGAGACATCCAAAACTTCAAGATTTCAGATGGTATAAAGACATGTTTCTTACTAAAGTAATAGTAAGAAATGATTGCAATCAACCATTCTGGAAATAGAAGTTTATCTCAGGATTACCCAATCTCTTTGCAGAAAAAATTAAGATAAAACTCAGAAAAAAAACAGAATGGAATAATTCCTTATGATAAACTTACCTATGGTGATATAGTAAGTACAATTCAACAAGAAGGAATTTCCTTATGTAATGATTTTAAGTTAAAACAACAGATGAAAAAGGAAAAAATGGAAAGTAGAAAAGAACTGGGATCATTTTGTGAACAGTTTGGATTTACTTCCATAAAACCTGCTCCATCTAAGATACAGAGAAAATCCAATAAAAAACAAACTCATTTTAGTAATAAATCTAATAATAATAATCAAAATTATTACAGGAAGTCTAATGCTAAAAAATCTAATAATTCTAGAACTAATAATTCTAGAAAGACAAATAATAATAAAGGTAAAGGTATTGAAAAATGGTTACAACCACCATCTAATTCAAAACCTTCAACTTCAAATAGTCATAATAAGAAACTAGGTACTTGTTATAAATGTGGAAGATTTGGACATTATTCTAAATCTTGCCCAATGAAAGCCAAGATAAATGCTTTGGATGTTAGTGAACATATTAAATCTCAATTAATGAGTATTCTTCTCTACTCTGATGAATCAGAGATAGAATAAGAAGAAGAAGAAGCTCTTCAGGTGGATGAAATTGCCACATCAAATGAAGAATCTTCCTCTTCAGAAGAAGAAGAAGATGATAATGAAGAAACTTGCAAACAAGATTGTAAGTGTATCAATGTAATAACTAAAGAACAAGAAGTTCTTTTAGATATTATTGACAAGATACCATATCCACAAACGCAAAAGGAATATTTGATAAAATTAAAAGATAGTTTACAGATTAAACCTAAAACACAAAGTTTAAATCAAGCATAGTCTCAAAGAAATTTTTGAGAGATTTGAACCAAAAAACAAAGATAACGAAGTAATAATTCAAGACTTAAAACAAGAAGTTAATCAAGTGAAACTTGAATTAAAAGAATTAAAACAACAAACTGATAGTGATATAACTAGACTAAAAACTCAGGTTAGTTTATTACTATTAAAACAAAAGCAAGATAATTCTTCTACAAGTACATCTAGTACAGATGAAGATACTTCTGTTGATACTTCTATTAATCCAGAAGAAGATAGTTTTATTAATTTATTAACAAGAATTACATTTCAGAAGTGGAATGTAAGACTCACAATTGTTATAAATAAAGAATATAAACTCGATACAATAGCATTAATTGATTCAGGTGCAGATCTCAATGTTATTCAGGAAGGACTAGTTCCTACTAAATACTTTGAGAAAACCTTGGAACAATTAAATACTGCTAATGGATCGAGGCTACAAATTAAATATAAATTATCAAAGGCTCATGTTTGCAATAATGGAATATGTATTCAGACTCCATTTATACTTGTCAAAGATTTAAGACAAAGTGCTATCTTAGGTACACCTTTCTTAAATTTGATTCAACCTTTCAAGGTTGATGATCAAGGGATAAAAGCAAACATCAAAGATACAGAAATAAACCTTCAATTCATTAATCCACCTTAAGATAAAAATATAAATTTGTTAAAAGACATGGCTATATTTCCTGAAATCAATATGATTCTGAGAAAGGAAAATCACATTTTCTTTCTTAAAAAAGAAATAAAGCATAAATAGATTGAACAACAGTTAACGAATTGGAAACTCCAACAATCTATTCAAGATTTCAAAAAAGAAACTTGAACTAGAAGTATGTTCTGACTTCCCCAATGCATTTTGGGAAAGAAAGAAATATATTGTAAGATTGCTTTACAATAAGGATTTCCAAGAACACATGATACCAACAAAAGCTCGACCTATTCAAATGAGTGCAGAGCTTTTAGAACATTGTAAAAAAGAAATACAATATTTAATCAATAAGAATTTGATTAGAAAAAGTAAGTCTCCTTGGAGTTGTGTAGCCTTCTATGTTCAGAAAAATGCTGAACTTGAAAGAGGCACTCCAAGACTTGTAATCAATTATAAACCTTTAAATGAAGCTTTACAATGGATAAGATATCCTCTTCCTAACAAACAAGACTTAATCAAGAGATTAAGCAATGCTACAATCTCTTCAAAATTTGATATGAAATCTGGATTTTGGCAAATTCAGATTGCTGAACAAAATAGATATAAAACAGCGTTTACAGTCCCCTTTGGACACTTTGAAAGGAATATCATGCCATTTGGATTGAATACACCTTTAGAATTCCAGAATATAATGAATGACATTTTCACACCACATTCAAATTTTACAATTGTTTATATTGATGATGTGTTAATTTTCTCCACATCAATTGATCAACATTGGAAACATTTAGATATATTTGTTGAATATTTTCAAAATAAAGTAATTATATTATGGGTTTTATATTGGGGTTTTTGAAAATTTCCTATGTTCTTTAGAAAGCTTGAAAGTACATTTTTGCACTTGTCTCACATTGGAAAAACAGAAGGAGTTTAAAGGCTTTATAAGTTATTTGTTTGGACTTATGGGTTGGGCCCCAAGGGGTACCTATGTTTTGTAAGGAGGGAGGACCTAAGCAAGATTGGGCTTGGACCCAAAAACCACACGCGCGTGCCCGCTAGCCCCGGACCGGGCTGGGCTGGGTCATTAGATCTAATGGGCCTATTCTTTTTGGATAAATCAACTTTGGGTTTGGCCTGGGTGTTGGATCTGGAACCGTTGGGTGGTGACTCTTGGGTGAACTGGTGCAACCAATAGGTGCCTTTTGGCCCGAATTGGTGCAACCAAAGGGTACGAACCCCTCTATAAATAGGGGGTTCGTCCAGAATCAGATTTCTGCTTCTCCTTTTCCTCTCGTGTGGGTTCGAGTTTTTATATCTGCGTTCTGATTGCTGCAGAAATTGAAGCGCAGCGTCTCGGTTCGTTCGGATTATATCACATCAGTATTCTGGTCTATTTTCGTCGTGCATACGCAGATAGAGGATCAACAGATCAGCCTCATTTTATCCTAAGGCGAATTTGCTGTCAACCCGGTGCACACATTTGGTGGGGGCAAATATTGTCTTTAGGAAAGCGACACAGTAACGTGACTTGAGGTATTTATTCTACATTGGAGATTCGTCAGACTACACCAGGTATTTTTCCAACAATCTAAAGACAATAATCGTTATGCCGCGACCAGTCAGACGAATTCAACCTCCAATTGTTAGAATTTTACGTCGGGCAAGAAGACATACTGCAAGAAGTAGGCGGGAAATTAGGCAAGTTTTTATAAGGCGTCGTTTGGCTCGTTAGAGGAGATTTTTTTCGAGACGGACGAAGAAGAATATATCAGAGTCTTCATACTATTTTTCAGATTGTGGAAACTTATAATCGGGCAGTAGAGCATTTATTTCCCGAGTTGTTAATTGAGTTTCCAGATTTGAGAATTGAATTTTAGTGTACTGATTCAATTATTGTATTTTCAATAATATTTAATAATAATAATAAAGTTTATTATTGAAAATATAATGGCTCAGTCACTTCAACAAATGACTCAAAATTTTATGAAGTTAGAACGGTTTGATGGGGAAAATTTCTGGCGTTGGCAGAAGAAGATGCATTTTCTACTCACCACACTGAATGTGGTCTATGTGTTAAACACGCCATATCCAAAGGAGCAAGAAAATGAGACATTAGCACAGACTCGGGAAAGAACCAAGTGGGAGAATGATGACTACATATGCAGGGGACACATTCTGAATGCTTTAGCAGACTCTCTGTTTGATATCTATCAGCACGTGGAGAATGCAAAGGAACTGTGGAACAATTTTGAAGCTAAATACTTAGTAGAGGATGCAACAAGCAAGAAATTTCTGGTTAGTCATTTTATGAAATTTAGTATGGTAGATAATAAACCTGTTATGGATCAATTTCATGAGATGCAACATATTCTTAGCCAATTTAAACATGGATGATTCCATAGTTGTGTCTTCTATTATTGAAAAATTGCCACCTTCCTGAAAATAGTTTAAGAAAAGTCTTAAACACAAAAATGAAGATCTTACTCTCGAGGAACTAGCAAAACACCTTCGTTTGGAGGAAGAAACTAGGCGCCAAGAAAGTAAGGATGAGATTGGAGATCATGTGTCCAAAGTCCTTGTGATGGAGGACAGAGGAGATGGCAAAGGGAAGAATTCTAATAATAGGAAGTGCAAGAATAAAAGTCAACCCAACTCAGACTCAAAGAAAAAGAAAGGCACATGTTGGTTCTGTGACAAGCAAGAACATTTCAAAAGTGAGTGTCGATCATTCAAAAAGAAAACTGGAGAATCAGAGTCTAAGAATAAAATGCTGGTTGTTATCTGCGAGATTAATGTACTCGAGGATGCTGGTCATTGGTGGATCGATTCTGGAGCTACAAGATATGTGTAATGATAAGAGCTTTTTCAACACCTATGAACCGGTGGATGATGGAACAGTTCTCTACATGGACAACTCTTCAACAGCTGCTATTAAAGGCAAAGGAACAGTGGATATAGAATTTACTTCAGGGAAAATTTTGTCTTTAACTAATGTATATCATGTACCTGAAGTTAGGAAAAACCTTGTATCTGGAAGCATGCTTAATAAGTATGGCTTCAAGTTAGTTTTTGAGTCAGATAAGTTTATACGGTCTAAGGTTGGAGTTTTTGTTGGGAAAGGATATTTGTATCAAGGAATGTTTAAGCTTAATATTAATAAAATAAATAATTCTATTTATATGCTTGATTCTTTTTATTTATGGCATGCTAGATTAGGACATGTTAATACTAGGAAAATAGATGATATGATTAAATTAGATTTAATTCCTAAGTAAGATAATAACATAGGAGATAAATGTAAAGTATGCATGCAAACTAAAATAACTAAAATGACATTTCCTAAAGTGGAAAGAACCACGTCTTTGCTAGAACTTGTTCACAGTGATGTATGTGACATGCATAACACCCCTACAAGAGGAGGCAAAAAGTATTTTGTGACATTTATAGATGATTTTTCTAAATTCTGTTATATTTATCTTTTGCATTCAAAAGATGAGGTGCTTAGTAAATTTGTAGCTTATAAAACAGAAGTTGAAAATCAATGTAATGTTAAAATAAAAAGGCTAAGGTCTGATAGAGGTGGAGAATATCATTTTCCTGAATATTGTGAAAATGTGGGTATTATACATGAAACTTCTGCACCTTATACACCTCAACAAAATGGTGTTGCTGAAAGAAAGAATAGGACCTTAACTGAAATGGTAAATGCTATGCTCTCTAATTCAAGCTTAACCACTAGTTACTGGGGTGAAGCATTGCTTACTGCATGTTATATACTTAATAGAATTCCTTTCAAAAAGAAAAACATGACTCCTTATGAGCTTTGGAAAAACAAGAAACCTAACTTAAATTATTTTAGAACTTGGGGTTGTAGGGCAATTGTAAGATTGCCTGATCCTAAAAGGAAAAAGTTAGGAGCAAAAGGGATTTAATGCATATTTCTTGGTTATGCTCTACATAGTAAAGCATATAGGTTTTTGGTAATTGAGCCCCATAATTCAATAGAAATAAATACAATCATAGAATCACGTGATGCAGTATTTTATGAAAATAGATTTACTACTATTCCAAAATTAGAATCTAATCAGAAAAGGAATTAATTCCATTATCTTCTGAGGAAAATATTGAACCTAGTGAATCTATTGAACCTAGAAGGAGTAAAAGGGCAAGGATTGCAAAGTCTTTTGGTCCTGATTTTGTTGTTTATCTTGTAGAAGGAACTAGGAATTCACATAATAGACAGACAATGGTTTCACCTGTTATAGAACCAGATCCATTAACCTTTGAAGAGGCTATGAAATCTAAAGATTCTGCTTTCTAGAAAGAAGCTGTCAATGATGAGATAGATTCTATTATGGGCAATAAAACATGGAAGCTTGTTGACCTGCCTCCTGGATCTAAACCAATTGGTTGTAAATGGATTTTCAAAAAGAAAATGAAGGTTGATGGAACTATTGAAAAGTTCAAAGCAAGACTGGTTGCTAAGGGTTTTACTCAAAAGGAAGGGATTGATTATTTTGATACATATGCTCCTGTAGCAAGAATCTCTACTATTAGAGTATTTATTGCCCTAGTTTCTATATATAAACTTCAAATCCATCAAATGGATGTCAAAACGGCTTTTCTAAATGGAGAGTTAGAAGAAGAAATATATATGGAGCAACTAGAAGGTTTTGTAGTACAAAGTCAAGAGCAGAAAGTTTGTAAGCTTATTGAATCACTCTATGGACTTAAACAAACACCTAAACAGTGGCACGAAAAATTTGATAAGATTATAATATCAAATGGTTATAGGATACATGAATCGGATAAATGTGTTTATAGTAAGTTTTCTGATAAACGAGGTGTAGTTATATGCTTATATGTAGATGACATGTTAATTTTTGGTACTGATCTTGAAGTTATAGAAAGTACAAAACAATTTTTATCATCTAACTTCCAAATGAAAGATATGGGCATTGCAGATGTTATTTTGAGAATAAGAATTAAGAGGGAAAAAGATAAATTAATTCTTACTCAGTCACATTATATTGAGAAAATTCTTAATAAATTTAATCAATATGATAATACAACCATGTCTACACCTTATGATCCACATTTAAAATTATATCCTAATACTGGTAGGGCTGTTGATCAATTATTATATTCAATGGTGATTGGTAGCTTGATGTATGCAATGACCTGCACTAGACCTGATATTGCCTTTGTAGTAGGGAAACTTAGTTGATACACTAGTAACCCTAGCTCTGTGCATTGGCATGCAATTTATCGAGTATTGAAATACTTGAGGAAAACTATAGATTATGGAATAGTCTATACTGGATATCCTTCGGTTCTAGAAGGATACACAGATGCCAGTTGGATAACTGACAGTGAGGATCATTCTTCTACAAGTGGTTGGATCTTTACACTTGGAGGTGGTACAATCTCCTGGGGATTAAAGAAGCAGACGTGCATCTCAGATTCAACCATGGCTATTGAATTTGTGGCATTGGCTTCAAGCAGCAAAGAGGCAGAGTGGTTGAGAAATTTGTTACTGGAAATACCTGTGTGGCTAAAACCAATGGCACCAGTATCTTTGCGGTGTGATAGTGAGGCAACTCTTTCACGAGCTTATAGCCAAATTTATAATGGTAAGTCCAGGCATATAGGACTTAGACATAGCTATGTGAGACAATTGATTACAAATGGTGTAATAACCATAAACTATGTGAAGTCAAGTGAAAATTTGGCTAATCCTTTAACAAAAGGACTTGTAAGGGATTTAGTGTGGAAAACATCAAAAGGGATGGGACTGAAGCCCATATAATTTATCACTCCTGGTGGAAACTCGACTCAACACTTGAAACATCAAGTCCTTGAGTTCAATGAGCAAAGTACACCATATGTCGTGATAGCAAGCACTCAAGATTCTCAACATGCATTGAGAATCTTAAATTATATTCATCCTAAGGTTGAAGTGCTTGGTACTTGTAATGTGAAAAGAAGAAGGATGAGTTATTTAACTCTTAATAGACTTACAACGGTACAGTTGGAGTACTGTAATTACAGGGGTACTTTATAAGTCTACCTATATGAGTGTGGAGGTGGTGCCTCTTCCTATGATGTCCAAGGGCTTTGACTCTAGAGCACTCATGAAATAGGATAAAAACCCAAGGCCAATCCACGGGTCGGGTTTTTTGAATACTATAGGTATTTTGTCTTGTGTGTGAGACATGTCCGGTTAATCATATAAGATCGCTACTTCAAAGATACGTCTACTATGTCATCTTGATTAACTCTGATGAGTTTCACTAAAGTGAAAGGTTCAAATCAATAAGATACCTTCACCTATGCATAAGGCTGCCAAATGAACCAAGAATCATCATCTTGTATTTTGAAAATGGTGGGGGATTGTTGAATATTTTCAAAATAAAGTAATTATATTATGGGTTTTATATTGGGGTTTTTGAAAATTTCCTATGTTTTTTAGAAAGCTTGAAAGTGCATTTTTGCACTTGTCCCACATTGGAAAAACAGAAGGAGTTTAAAGGCTTTATAAGTTCTTTGTTTGGACTTATGGGTTGGGCCCCAAGGGGTACCCCTGTTTTGTAAGGAGGGAGGACCTAAGCAAGATTGGGCTTGGACCCAAAAACCACACGCGCGCGCGCGCGCGCCCCGCCCCGTCCCGTCCTGGGCTGGGTTGGGTCATTAGATCCAATGGGCCTATTCTTTTTGGACAAATCAACTTTGGGTTTGGGCCTAGGTATTGGATCTGGAGCGGAGCAGAGCGGATCTGTTGACCCGCGCGGATCAAAACGGTCACAACCGTTGGGAGGGTGAACAGGTGCAACCAATAGGTGCCTTTTGGCCCGAATTGGTGCAACCAAAGGGTGCGAACTCCTTTATAAATAGGGGGTTCGTCCAGACCAGAAATTACGTTTTTTCATAATTCCAATTACAGAATCAGATTTCTCCTTCTCCTTCTCCTTCTCCTCTCATGTGGGTTCGAGTTTTCATATCTGCGTTATGATTGCTGCAGAAATTGAAGCGCAGTGTCTCGGTTCTTTCGGATTATATTACATCAGTATTCTGCTCTATTTTTGTCGTCCATACGCAGATAGAGGATCAACAGATTAGCCTCATTTTATCCTAAGGCGAATTTGCTGTCAACCCGGTGCTCACATTTGGTGGGGGCAAATATTGTCTTTAGGAAAGCGACACAGTAACGTGACTTGAGGTATTTATTCTACATTGGAGATTCGTCAGACTACACCAGGTATTTTTCCAACAATATTCTTCAAAACAATTAAATACAATGGATTAGTTTTATCTGCTTCAAAGATATCACTTTTCCAGACTAAGATAAGATTCTTAGGTCACAACAATCATACCTATAGAGATATCTATAGAATTTGCAAGCAAATTTCCAGATGTTATTACCAATAAAACTCAGTTACAGAGATTTTTAGGTAGTCTCAATTACATTTTAGATTTCTTCCCAAATCTGAGTCAGTTAAGTGTTCATCTTAGAAAAAGACTTAGGAAAAATCCTCCTGAGTGGACTGAAGAGATGACAGCCATAGTTAGAACAATAAAACAAAAATCTCAGCGTCTCCCATGTCTTAATATAGCTGATCCCTTAGCTTTTAAGATAGTCCAAACAGATGCTTCAGGCTTAGGTTTTGGTGGAATTCTGTTACAAAGAGATGATCACAACAAAGAAAAAATAGTTAGATATCATTCAGGTACTTGGAACACAGCCCAACAAAATTATTCTACAATCAAAAAAAGAAATTTTAAGCATAGTTTTATGCATAAATAAATTTCAAAGTGATTTGTTAAACAAAAGATTTTTAGTCCGTGTGGACTGCAAATCAGTAAAAGAAGTGTTACAAAAAGATGTTAAAAATCTTGCATCAAAACATATTTTCGCCAGATGGCAAGCTATATTATCTATTTTTGATTTTGATATAGAATATATTAAAGGAGAATCAAATTCTGTCCCTGACTTTCTCACTCGGGAATTTCTACAGGGAAAAAAATGGCTCTGAAGAAAGATAAAGGGAAAGCCCATCAGGCCCAAAAAGTTACAGCCCAAAAGGATATAGGGCATCAGGTCCAATCCAAAAAAGATACAGGGTATTTGACCTAACCTCCTACTATAGGTCCTTTGGTCCAGTCCAAAGAATCATATGCTATTAAAGATACAATTCCAAAACAATCATGGGCATCCATGGTCTATGAAGAATAAACTTATCGATTATATCTCAATAATCCTTTTGAATATCTTTCTTCTGATTATCAACAAAAGGTTATCAAAAATAGCCAGGAAACTTTTCCGGCATTGACAAAAACATTTTTTGATACAACAAAAGCAAAATTAGTGGTGGCTTCAAGTTCCACTCAACAAAAATCAAATTTTTTTGAAAAGGCTTAAAAATTAACTGTCATGACAGTTGAAAAAGAATTTTATAATTATCTTAAAGAGCCTATTCAGATAGCTAAATTTATGTTTTCAGATACATTTCAGTATCCAACCTCTGAAAAAACTCAAAAGTTTTATGAATTCATTTTGGTTGATACTGGTTCAGTTACATTCAAACATTATCTAGATACACGAGATCCATCCCAAGTTAATCATACCACATGCAATATTTCTAAAATCCTCTCGCTTTCAGCTTGGGGTGATGCTGCTTATAAACCCATAAAATTCTCTCAACCCTTCAAACCACAATGGTACAATTACTTTGATTACCAGCAAGCCTGGTATAATACTTTTTTCTTTCAAAATAAAGATCACCGTCATTCATGGATGATCTTTTTCAATAAAAACTTTTCCTTTGATATACCTTTATGGTTTTTACATTGGTGGACATATTTTGGACCAGTACCAGATATATTTCCCAAACCAGTTCTTGAAGGGTATTCGATCTTTCAAGAAAAGTTACAAGTCCCAACAACTCTTCAAGGATATCCAAAAATACTCCTTTTTTATGGACAATTCGGTTTGGCATGGATATTTTATTGGAAATATGAATTAACTTCAGGTATATTTCCCAATTTGGGAAGCTCATTCCATGTTAAATGGTGGGATGGTGTGAAACAAGATAACATTACAGCGCAAGCAGTTATAGATTGGTTTCGTCAAAGACCAGCTACTTCCGGTATTGGTCTGGGAGAAAAATCCAGGTTACTTATGGATAAAAATAAAATTGTTCAATCATTAATTATAGCTCCTTCATCATCAAAGAAAGATTTAAAAAAGCAGTTACAAGCAGCCCTCTCTTCTTTAGAAGACGAAGACTCAGATAATGATGAACAAGGAGAGAACTCTTCTCCATCTGTTACAGATTATGCACAGGAAAATGAAGATGATTGTTTTGGCATCTTCGCTCCAATCTGATAAAAGGAATCTTTGCTTTCGGTAAAAAGATATCAAGGGTACAGCTCAACAAAGCATCTGAGGCTTCTTTCGGCGCCTCAAGATACAACTGATAGAAAAAATTTTGAAAAAAAATCAAAAGTGCTACAGGAAAAGTCATTTTTACTATTCACTATTCACACACAAGAAAAGCAGTCAAAAGATACACATTTATCAATCATCGTGACCGACAGGACACTGTTCAATCACGAGAAAGAATCAGTTACAGTAGACCTCATCCGTCTATAAAAAGATTCATTTCATTTGTTATAGGCAGAGCTAGTTTTCCCACTTCTCTCCATTATTCTTCTCCCCTCCTCTCAGATATTCTCCATATTGTAAATTTTAGTTATATTTGAAGCAACCAGGCCGCTTGATCGGTCATATCTTTTGTAAGTTATCCCTTGTTATTTTCAATTTATATAAATCTTTTCATACATATTATATTTGTTTTCTTTCTGCATCTATCGTTTATTTACTCTTACTGGGCGTAAATGGTATCAGAGCATTTACGCCCGGTAAGAGTAAATAAATGGTAGATGCAGAAAGAAAACAAATATAATATGTATGAAAACAAATCTTTTCATATATATATATTTATTGTAGTAAAAAAAAGTTGGCTTTTACCGATGGAATTTCCCGGTGGTTGCCAAAACAGCGCCAGTAAAGCCATGTATTATCGATGGTTCTTCCTATGGCATCGATAAAGCTATGTATCATCGGCAGCACCTTCTATGGCACCGGTAAAGCCTTGTATTTCCCGGTGGCTGCCTGTAATTGCCGTCGGTATTGGTCATTCCCATAAAAAAATTGCCTGTGCCATGAAAATTTTTCCCAGCAACAATAAAGTGGCCGCCGGCAATAGTAACCCTTTCTCGACGCCAAAGAAATTGGCGGTCGGAAATAATAACCTTTTCCCAGCGCCAAAGAAGCAACGGTCGGCAATAGTAAACTTTTTCCCAACGCCTAGAATTGACCGTCGGCAATAATAAGCTTTTTCCCAGCACCAAAGAAGTGGCCGCCAACAATAGTAACCTTTTCTCAATGCCAATGAAATGGGCGGTCGATAATAATAACCTTTTCCCGATGCCAAAGACGCAGCCGTCAGCAATAATAAGCATTTCCCGGCTCCAAAGAAGTTGCCGTCGGTAATAGTAAGCGTTTCTCGACGCCAAAAAAATTGACCGTGGTTAATAATAACCTTTTCCCGGCATCTGGGAATTGACTATCGGCAATAACAATCTTTTATCGGCTGATAATAGAGAGTGGCGTCGGTAATTGTTGCACAATTTTTTGATATTAATTCTCAACAAATGCAATCAAATGAATGATCAATTAACCAACCTGTGATTAGTCCAGCTAGCTAGGGTCAATGACTCTCATCTAAGAGTTCATGGTTTCGACTCTCACCTTTGGCGAATTTGTGGTGGTTTATTTAAATAGTGGACTTGTATCCCCATACGTCCCACATTTTAAAGAACAAAAAATCACAATTTTTTACTATGGAATTTTTAGAAATTGGCCATTGGATCACTGTAATTTTTGGTGAACATAGAATTCATAAGTAGTTCATTTACTCCAATGGTCAATTTTTCAAATTTTATTCTGCAATTAAATCTATAGAGATTGCTATGCAACTTTGCCTAAGGCACACCTTATAATAAACTATTTGCAAAATACTTACAATTTTCCATAGTAGCATTTCTCATAAACCGATTGTTGAATCACAATGATTTTTTGCAAGCATGGAATTTATAACAATTAGGTCCCCCTAATTATTTTAATATTTTGAAAATTATAACTTATAATTAGGTCTTTATAATTATTTTAAAAAAATTATGTCATTAAAGATCCAATCCTCACAATTAATGTAAAAACATACAAATGGAAAATCTCTTATCAGGTGCACCGGATGAAAACTTGCATCAGGTGACTTGTTTAGGGCTAATTCTAAAAGTGATTCTAAAAAAGGGACAGGTGGATTTAATATGCTTCTTCTGGTTTTCATGCACACCAAAAGTCATGGTGATCCAACGGTCGGTTCTTGAAAATGTCACAATGAAAATTATGGCCTTTTATTCAAAATATTAGTAGGTATTCGTAGTCAGCTTTGTTTGAATCTAACCGTTGGATCATTATAATTTTTTGATGAGCATAAAATTTATAAGAAGCATATCAAATCCAAGAGTTCGTTTTTCAAAATCAGCTTTGAACTTAGCCCTACATAAATCACCTGATGCAACTTTACGTTAAATGCACCTTGAAATAATGCCTCTTAACTAATAAGATATTATTGATCTAATTTGATTTCCATAACTATTTAAATATTATTTTTATCTTAAAAAATTATAACTTATAATTCAATTAAAATAGATTTGCATAGTTATTTACTTATTTAAAAGAAAAAACTTAAAATATCACATATCACTTGTAGCAACGAGGTCGTTTTATGGAAGGAAATGGTTCATTTTCATTTCCCGCAATCCCACATTGCTGCCACGCCATACCCCTTTTCTTTTCATTTCCTTCCCTGTTTCTCGAGCCACTAATCCCTCTATCCCGAACCTTCGATTCTCTTTTGACAAAAAAAAAAGCCTTCTTATTAATGGAATATATTATTCTGTCATAAGTGCAGGTTTTTCGAGCCTTTGATCTTTGGAAATTATCCTAGCTCGATGAGAAGCAGGGTAGGAAACCGGTTTCCAACATTTTCTAAAGCAGAGGCTGCTCTTCTTAAGGGCTCTTTGGATTTTGTGGGCATCAATCACTACACTACATTTTATGCAAAGAACAATTCAACTGATTTCACATTTTATGCCATTACCCTGCGTGAGTTTTCTATGTAATTCTAAAGATATGATTATGATCTATTATGTTTGCACATTCACTATTACTTTGTACTTTTTTGTTTTTTTTTTTTTTTGTTTTTGTTTTTGTTTTTTTGTTTTATTGGTTGCTACTAACTAAAGGTCCTATTTCTGTTCTTTTTATTCCCCGCATTCAAAAATGGCAAAGGTGTAGGAGACAGGGTATGTACCTTGGAAAATTTTGTTTACTGTAATGATATGGAAGATGGCAAACTAGTGCCATATTAGTTTTCATTTCGGTTTATTTGAATTTTTTTCGCCCAGATTAAGTGCATTTAAAGCTTGTTCCATTTCGCTCCCACACTTAATACAATTTACTCTCAAAGAATGAAAATATGTTCAAGGAATAGTTTTCATTGAAATGAGAGTTTTGAGATTAAATGCCATATATAAAGTCCTCATAATTTTACTTAAAACTCATTCTCCCTTAGCTGTACTATTCTTATGAGTGATGCTAAATGAATCCAAAATATGATTATTGCTTTTTATTCTTTTAACCTCTAAATTAACCTCCATATATTTGGGTATTGTTGTTTTCTTTACCATTCCTTGTACCATTGAGAAAAAGGATCGAGAAAGAGGGCATAAAATTGGACTCTCCATTTTTTGCCAAGTTTAGTGATATAAATACATGTATATGTTATGAAATTATAAGAAGATGTGTTAGGCAACACTTAAAAAGTATAGTTTGCTTTGTTTTAGGCAACACTTAACTCTTGTTTCAATGAATGTTTTTATTATAACTTTTAACTATTTATCTAAATCTACATGGTTAGTTAGTAATAAATTTTTGTTTGTTCTATTTTGTAGGTTAGTGGCTCTAGCTCTCGATCTATCCCCCTTCTTTAAGATCTATCCAGCCCACTTATACACTTAAGCCAGACGTTACTTAAGAGGCTTCTTATTTTATTTTCAGTTGTATTACAAAAATCTTGTAACAACTTAAGAGGCTTCTTAATTTTCAATTCTTTTGTTTCAAATTCTTGAACATGTGTTTACTTTTTTGTGTTTGGAAGGATTCAATGCAAGATTATTTGGGATGAATTTATAGATGTCATTTTTGTGGAATATACTTCATATGCATGTTATGTACAGGTATCAACATATTGGATACATAAATTAATGCAAGATTTATTTGGGATGCATCTATAAATATGATTTTTGTGGGTTATATGTCATATGTACAGGTACCAATATATTGGATATAGGTTATTTTGGGTAGGTGGCAAACAAAAAAAAAAAGAAAAAAAGAAGCACAAACAAGGTATTCCCAACGACATCAACAGTCCGTCGACATCAACAGTCCATCGAGAAAAGTCTAAAATTTAAGGAATTATAAAAATAGGGGTATTCCCGACGGCATTAACAATCCGTCGGGAAAACTAACAATTCTCGATGGTTAATACTATATTTACCAGCGGCATTGGATCGTCGATATAGGCTTTATGTCCATCAACTTTTAGTTAAAGCAAATCAATTTTTGACGGTTGTTATTACTTTTACCAACAGTAGTAGAAGTGTTGGCAAAAATGTTTTTACCGGCGATTAATGTTACATTTACCGGCGGCATTTGATCGTCAGTATAGGCCTTACGCCCGTCCACCATCTATTTTTAAAATTTCAATTTATTATTATTATTATTTATTTTTTTAATTTTTTTTTTTGAAATTCTGCATCCAAACACAACCTTAAGTCTTGATTTTCATTTTTTTTTTTTTAAATTCTTCACTCAAAGACAACCTTAAGTCTTGGTATCAGTGTTGACAAAAAAAAAAAAAAGTCTTGGTATTCAGTATTCTCTCTCTGATTCCAAACTCCAATTCTTGGCTTACGTTCACACGCGTTATGGCATTATTTTCTTTCCAATTGAAAATTCCCGTCTCTCTGGATCTCTTTAATAGGTAGACTTTGGCTTCGGAGAATTCTATTCGTCCTTTTTTTTCTCCTTCTTCTTTGTCCTCCCTAATGTATCGGACAAAATTGGAGCAGCTATTTTGAAAAACCGACCGTTCGATTTGATGCTCAACTTATAGGTACCATGAATGCAAAAAATCACCTCGATCCAACGAATTTTAAAAATATGGATTGTGACGGTTTTTCACGAATTTTTCATTATTGTTTACAATTTTTTTAAAAATTGCAAAAACCGACCAACGAATCAATGTGATTTTATGCATTTATGATAAGTATAAGTGGAACATAAAATCCAACGGTTGGTTTCTCGAAATAGCTGTTCTAAATTTGTTAGATGCACTAGGGAGGACAAAGAGGAAGGAAGAATGAAATTTTCCCTTTGGCTTAGTCTAGTCTACTCTCTTTTGGAATTTTTTGGAAGACTTGCCTTTTCTCTCTGGTTCAAGTCTCCAGCTCTTGGCATCATCTTCTCTCTCTTCTGGATTTTTTGCATCCATTTATAAGTATCATGAATGCAAAAAATCACACCGATCCAACGGTTTTTCAAATGATAGATTGTGATGATTTTTCACAAAATTTTCATTATTGTTTACATTTTTTTTTTTCAAAATTGCAAAAATAGACCATCGGATTAATGTGATTTTTTGCATTTATAATAAGTATAAGTGGAACATCAAATCCAACTGTCAATTTCTTGAAATAACTGTTCCGAATTAGTTAGATTCATTGAGGAGGACAAATGGAAATTTTCCTTTGGCTTAGTCTAGTCTACTCTCTTTTGGAATTTTTGGGAAGACTTGCCTTTTCTCTCTGGTTCAAGTCTCTAGCTCTTGGCTTCATCTTGTCTCTCTCTTGGATTTTTTGCATCCACTTATACGTATTATGAATGCAAAAAATCACCTCAATCCAACGATTTTTAAAAATATAGATTGTGACGGTTTTTCACAAATTTTTCATTATTGTTTAGAATTTTTTAAAAAATTGCAAAAACCGACCAACAAATCAATGTGATTTTTTGCATTTATGATAAGTATAAGTGGAACATCAAATCCAACGGTCGGTTTCTCGAAATAACTGTTCTAAATTTGTTAGATGCACTGGGGAGGACAAAGAGGAATGAAGAATGGAATTTTCCCTTTGGCTTAGTCTAGTCTAGTCTCTTTTGGAATTTTTTGGAAGACTTGCCTTTTCTCTCTGGTTCAAGTCTTCAGCTCTTGGCTTTATCTTCTCTCTCTCCTGGATTTTTTGTATACATTTATAAGTATCTTGAATGCAAAAAATCATATCGATCCAATGGTTTTTCGAATGATAGATTGTGACTATTTTTCACAAAATTTTCATTATTGTTTACAATTTTTTTCAAAATTGCAAAAAACAGACCATCGGCTCAATGTGATTTTTTGCATTTATGATAAGTATAAGTGGAACATCAAATCCAACGGTCGGTTTCTCGAAATAGCTGTTCCAAATTGGTTAGTTGCATTAGGGAGGACAAAGAGGGAGGACGAATGAAATTTTCCCTTTGGCTTGGTCTAGTCTACTCTCTTTTGGAATTTTATGCAAGACTTGCCTTTTATCTCCGGTTCAAGTCTCCAGCTCTTGGCTTCATCTTCTCTCTCTCGTGGATATTTTGCATCCATTTATACATATCATGAATGCAAAAATTCACATCGATTCAACAGCTTTTTCATAATATAGATTGTGATGGTTTTTCACAAATTTTTCATTATTGTTTCAATTTTTTTCTAAATTTTAAAAACCGACCATCGGATCAATGTGATTTTTTGCATTTATCATAAGTATAAGTGGAACATCAAATCCAACGGTCGGTTTCTCAAAATAGCTTTTCCAAATTGGTTAGATGCACTAGGGAGGACAAATAGGGAGGACAAATGTAATTTTCCCTTTGGCTTAGTCTAGTCTACTCTCTTTTGGAATTTTTTGGAAGTCTTGCCTATTCTCTCTGGTTCAAGTCTCCAGCTCTTGGCTTCATTTTCTCTCCGTCTTGGACTTTTTGCTGGACTTGCCTCGGGTCATGGCATTCGATACTCTCTCTCTCTAGTTTGATGAATTCAGTCGCTGGTAATTAATTGATAAGTTAAATCTTAATTTGTGGGTCGCTTTTTGTGGACAAAACTGGTTGGTTTATATATGAGCCCCTAGCCTACCCTCCACCGTGTAGGATGTTTCTATCGGTCCATAATGACCACCAATTAATAATAATATTTATATAAATTGGTTCCCAACATCATTGCACCTTTGAATCTTCAACCATATTGTCAATACAGAAGGCAGTTGTTTACTATGCCTTCCCCCATGAACATGAGGGCATATGCACCGTTCCTTTCCTATGCTATTCTTATCTTATGCATGACTACATCTTTTGGTGCAGATAATTTAACAGATTGGCTTGCCTTGCTTGCCATCAAGGCTGCCATAACTCATGATCCAATGCTGGTCAGCAGCTCATGGAATGAATCTCTCCATTTCTGCCAGTGGGAAGGTGTTAACTGCAGCCATAGGCATCATCAAAGAGTCACTGTCCTGAACTTAAATTCGCGAAATTTGGCAGGTACTATATCTCCTTCCATTGGAAACCTCAGTTTCCTTCAACTCATCGATCTCTCCAACAACAGTTTCCAAGGAGAAATCCCTTGTGAGATTGGTCATTAATTTGTTTAATCTTAAAGCTTTATCCCTCGAAAACAACTCGTTTCAAGGACAAATACCTGCTGAATTATCTCTCTGTTCTAACTTGAAATTCATGGATGTGAATGGAAACAAGCTTGTAGCACAACTTCCCAAGGAATTTGGCTCCTTAACAAAGCTGGTGCGACTTTATGTTCACTCAAACAAATTGGAAGGGAAAATACCACCTTCTCTTGGGAACCTTTCGGCTCTTGAAGTACTTTGGGCACATCCAATAGGATGGAGGGAGCAATTCCGGAGGGAGCAATTCCAGAGTCACTAGGCCGACTTTAAAGCTTAATCTACCTTAATCTCTTTGACAATAAATTATCAGGTTTGATCCCTCCATCTATATATAATCTTTCATCGATCCCTTACAGTTTTATCTGTGGCCCAAAATCGTCTTGAAGGTAGTCTTCCCCATAATATAAGACTCACTCTCCCTAATATTGAAGCTCTTCTGTTTGGGGTAACCAGTTTGGTGGATCCATTCCGTTTACGTTATTGAATGCTTCAAACCTCGACAGCATTGACCTCTCACGAAACAAATTTTCTGGAGGGGGGTGCCTGTTAATTTTGGAAATCTAAAGAGACTTTCACGGCTACATGTGGGATTTAATAATCTGGGAAGTGGGGCAGCTGATGACTTGAGCTTCATCTCCTCTTTGACCAATTGTAGCAATTTGAAAGAATTGCAAATACAAGACTGAAATTTTGGAGGGGTCTTGCCCAACTCCATAGCCAACCACACAGACCAACTTGAATTTTTAACAACGCAAGAAAATCAGTTGTCTGGAAAAATTCCAACAGGTATTTGAAATCTCATAAACTTTAGTTTCTTGGCTATTTCCTTCAATCAATTCACGGGGACTCTCCCCACCACTATTGGTAGACTTCATAAGCTACAACAAGTGGACTTCGGTGAAAACAACTTGTCAGGAGAAATTCCTCCTTCTATTGGAAATTTAACATTATTGACCAAGCTCTGGTTGAATGAAAACAATTTTCAAGGAAGCATACCTTCAAGTCTTGGAGCGGAAATGATCTAAATGGTACTATACCAGCAGAAGTTATTGGCCTTTCATCTTTATGTTGGGAGCGGAAATCCCATGAACTTGTGATAGTGTTTATGGATCGTGCCAAAAAAAAAAAATCTGAATCCTTTAACAAAAATAGAAGAATCCGTACCTTTGAGATCTGTCTGGATTGATCTCAATAAAACGAACTGCAGAAGATTGATTGCTGCTCGATCTTTCAAGCCTTCTACCGTATTCCCAAATGCCAGAACGTGAAGAGAGAGTGGCTCTCTTTGTGCTCTCCTTGTTGGACGGCTGTCTCTAGGGTTTAGATATTTCGTCTTAACCTAGTGGCTGCCCAACATGGCATATATATAGGCTACGGTAGGGACCCAAAAGCAAATAAGTTTCGGGCTCCTAATGTAAATATTAAAAACATATTTACATTAATTATAATTCATACCACTAAAGAATTATAACTGCACTCCCTAACTTATTCGAAAATAAATTTCGAGCTTTTTGTTATTAAATACTTATTAATCTCCCCACGTTAAGATTACAGATACCCGTTGTTTAAATTAAATTACTGACAATATAATTTAACCAACATCTATTAATTTCCTTGAGACCTTCCACTTAACTTATTTGATATGTCGGATACAAAATCCACCTGCAGGGTTTGACATAATCAAAACTTATAAGTATCCTCAAGGGGGTATCATCAATCCCTATACCAGGACGTGGATTCCGTCAATAATAAATATTCATCATATAATTAATGCAGTTATCCAACTCATCGAGATTATTGACCTATAAAGATCTCACTCTTTATGAATCAAAATAACGAACAATAAATGCATGTGTCAATTAATTATTTCGGGATTAAGAGTATAAGTATTCATAATAATCATGAGGTATTAATTATTTTATTTGTCAGTATAAAATAATTACCTCAATACGGTCCCGTTCAATACACACAAGTGTACTAGCACAAGAAGTTGGAACTAAACCATTCCCCGTAGTCAAGACAGACCTACTGAAATCATGTGCTACAATCTTACCGATAGTGTGTCCAACTCCATCTCAGATTGTGAACAATAGGCTTATATTCTACAAGAACTGATGATCTGATCTTCTGTGTGTAAGCCGAACTCTACACACCAGATCATCTACTATATAGAATAAAAGACACACGTGCATAATATTAGAAGATAATATAATGCAAACATAGCTCATACAGATTCTCATTTAATATGCAATATCAGAATTCATTAATAAATAAATACTAACGTCTATTACATAAAAACATGGCTTTTAGTATATAGCCCTAACACTTTATCCATAGTTTTATACCTGTCTCACAACAGTCTAACTGGCCCACTACCTTTGGAAGTGGGTAAGTTGAAAAATCTTGTTGAATTGGATGTTTCCCATAACAAGTTAAGTGGTGAAATTCCTAGCACTCTAGGTAGTTGTACAAGCTCGACACTCCTTTACATGGGAAATAGTTTCTTTAGAGGAGCCATTCCAAAGTCTTTGAGTACTCTAAAAGGTATTGACGAATTAGATCTTCCACACAATAACTTGTTTGGACAGATTCCAAATTTTTTTAGTACATTTCACTTTCTACTAAATTTAAACCTATCATTCAATGATCTTGAGGGTGAGGTACTGTGAGACCCCGAAATTTTCAATAGTAAATTTTCTTAATTATTATTATTTTATTTTATTTATTGCACACATGGAATTTTGTTATTGGCCATAGTGTGCCATGTGGACACTTTTTGAGAAGGGTGCATGAGAATATTATGAATGCATTATAATTGAAATGCATTATTGTGTCAACAAGTGGTGGAGTAATGCATTATAATTGAAATGCATTATTGTGCATGAGAATTTTCTTAATTATTATTATTTTATTTTATTTATTGCACACTTGGCATTTTGCCATTGGGCAATGAAATGTGCCATGTGGTCATCAATTAAGAAGGGTGCATGAGAATTTATGTACACCCTTGGGTGACATCTAAAATGTGAATGGTGGGTAAATATGAATGGTGGATAAATGTGAATGGTGGGTAAATATGAATGGTGGATAAATGTGAATGGTGGGTATATATGAATGGTAGATAAATGTGAATGGTGGGTATATATGAATGGTGGATGAATGAAAGAATGGTGGATGAATCTAAGAGTGGTAGATAAATTTGAGAATGGAATATGAGAATGGTGGATAAATGTAAGAATGGTGGATAAATTTGAGAATGGAAGATGAGAATGGTGGATGAATGTAAGAATGGTGGATAAATTTGAGAATGGAAGATGAGTTATTTCTCTATAAATACCACATTTCAAATGCTAATGAATACACAAGTAGTATAGAAGAAAGAATTTAGAGAAAGAAAAGAGTGAGAAGTACTCTTGGAGTTGGCAAGGAGTAAGCACTTGAAGTTCAACATACACACAACCAAGGTAGAGTTCTACTATCTTACATATTTCATGTTGAGTTTGAAAGAAAATAATAGTGGGTTG
>JAESVK010066389.1:87372-102461 GCA_017140935.1 Hamamelis virginiana
ACTATCATGTGTTACATGTCTTGTGTTTCTGTTTTCTCATCTATTAAGTAATAAAATATTTCTGTTTGCTGATAAAAAAATAAAAAAAACATGTCAGTCGAGTCAGATAATAATGTACTTGCACATAACTAACTCAAGTGGCCTAGCCTGTTCCATTTCAATAAAATTTTGGCAGCATTTTCTCATGGTTCTTGAAGTACACAAGTTAGACTCGGCCCCTATATGCTCGAAGTATAAGGTAGCATTTGGTGTAGCTTCCTTGAAATGAAAGTCATTTAATTTTGAAGAAGTGATTTTTACAAGATGAACATTTTAAGAAGTCATTTTGAAAAAAAAAAAAAAAAATTATGTTTGGCATGATCATATATATTTTAAAAGTCCTTCTATTTCAAAAAGTGTGGAAGTTATGCTTCCTACAAACGTGGGTTTTCAAAAGCAAACCTGTAGAGAAAACACAAACCACGAGAGTAAAGAAAGGAAAACTAATGCAGAAAACACAAGCAAACACAAGACATGATTTACGTGGTTTTGCAATATTGCCTACGTCCATGGTAGTAGAGAGATTCCTTCCACTAAACTGTGAAAAACCAGGGTTACAAATATTTATCTCTACTCTCCTCTTGCTCTCCTAACACAAATTAGATACCCAAAATCCGTTGCTAACAAGAAGTATATGTCTCCATACAAAGGACGAATTACACATTTGGCGTACCCCAAATCTCCTGTCTTTAATTCTTATCATACCAACACAGAATAGAAGGCACACATGCTCAACAAAACTTTTTTAACTTCTCCCAAATAGACTTCCAACTAACTAACTTTTCATAAAAGCCCATTTGGAGCCTCCCAAAAACTACACCAAATGTCATCTAAAAAAGTACCCATAAAATAAGAGGATTAGCTGCTAAAATTTTTCTTGAAATGAAATTACCTACTCAAGTCTAACTATTGTACCAAGGATTATACAATCCGAAAGTAAACTATCCAAACAGACATTCAAGTATCCGTTGTAGACAATATGAAAATTGCTCACACCTTGAAAGAGTATATCAACCGAGCTATTTATATAGCTAGCAATTTCCATAGGTACATGAACAAATTGCTCACAAACTTTATCACACATGTCAACCTAGCTATTTACATTGCTCACTAATTGCTCATGAGCATTGCTACGGTGCCCAAGTTACTTTTTGGGTATGGTTACCCAAAAAGAATTTATGACCATTTGATTACATGAGGTTAAATCTCAGCCATCCAATCCTTTATTTGACCAAATATTATATATATTAACCAAGGTAACCAATAACCTATATATTGTTAACCGGTTTACCCTTAACTCATTCCTTCCCAAATTTAAAACACTCTTTAACCTCTTTCTTCATTCATTGATTGAGAATTAAGAGCTACTTTATACATAACAGTGAAAAACTGTAATATTTTTTATTTATTAGAAATAAGACTTTATGAATCGAATGACCACTGATGTCCGATCAATGTAAATATTTTTGACATGCAATGTTGAATCTTTTCAAAATAAAGTATTTTTAAAATGGGTTTTATATTGGGTTTTTTTTTTTAAATTTCCTTTGTTCTTAAGAAAGCTTGAAAGTGCGTTTTTGCAATTGTCCAGCATTGGAAAAACAGAAAGAGGTACCCAAAACCACGCCCGCCCCGCTCCGGGCTGAGTTGGGTCATTAGATCCAATGGGCCTATTCTTTTTGGATAAAATCAAATTGGGTTTGGGCCTGGGTGTTGGATCTGGAGCGGAACTGACCCACGGATGCGCAGACTTGGGTCTGGAGCGGATCTGCCGACCCGCGCGCGGATCCAAACGGTCACAACTATTTGAATGCGAAAGGGCACGAACTCCTCTATAAATAGGGGGTCCGTCCTAGACTAGAATCCATCCCAATTCAGAATTGAATCTTCTTCTGAATTCTCTCTCTCTCTCCCTCTTTCAGTGTTTCCAGTTTCTGGCTTTCATTTCTGCATTTCAATTACTGCAGAATTGAGACATAGTGTCTTGGTTTATTTGGGCTACATCATAAGAGTATTCTGCTCTATTTTCGTTGGTGCATACGCAAATAGAGGATCGATAGATCAGCCTCATTTTATCCTAAGGCGAATTTGCTGTCAACCCGGTGCACACATTTGGTGGGGCAAATATTGTCTTTAGGAAAGCGACATAGTAACGTGACTTGAGGCGTATATTCTACTTTGGGGTTTTGCAGGCTACACCAGATTTTTCAACAATCTAAAGACAATATTTACTATGCCGCGTCCAGTCAGACGAGTTACACCTCCAATTGCTAGAATATTACGTCGGGCAAGAAGATTTACTAGAAGAAAAAGGCAGGAAATAAGACAGTATTTCGTAAGGTGTCATTTGGCACGTCAAAGGAGATTTTTTCGAGAGGTTAGTCATTTTATGAAATTTATTATGGTAGATAATAAATATGTTATGGATCAATTTCATGAGATACAACATATTCTTGGTCAATTTAAGCAACAAAAGATGAATATGGATGATTCCATAGTTGTGTCTTCTATTATTGAAAAAATTGACACCTTCCTGGAAAGTATTTAAGAAAAGTCTTAAACACAAAAGGAAGATCTTACTCTCGATGAACTAGCGAAACACCTTCGATTGGAGGAAGGAACTAGGCGCCAAGAAAGTAAGGATGAGATTGGAGATCATGTGTCCAAAGTCCATGTGATGGAGGACAAAGGAGATGGCAAAGGGAAGAATTCCAATAATAGGAAGCGCAAAAATAAAAGTCAACCCAACTCAGACTCAAATAAAAGGAAAGGTACATGTAGGTCCTGTGGCAAGCAAGGACATTTCAAAAAAGAGTGTCGATTATCCAATAAGAAAAGCGAAGCATCAGAGTCCAGGAATAAAATGCTGGCTGTTATTTTCGAGGTTAATATACTCGAGGATGCTGGTGATTGGTGGATCGATTCTGGAGCTACAAGACATGTGTGCAATTATAGGAGCTTTTTCAACACCTATGAACCAGTGGATGATGGAACAGTTCTCTACATGGGCAACTGTTCAACAGCTGCTATTAAAGGCAAAGGAACAGTGGATTTAGAATTCACTTCTGGAAAAATTGTCTTTAACTAATGTATGTCATGTACCTGAAGTTAGGAAAAACCTTGTATCTGGAAGCTTGCTTAATAAGCATGGCTTTAAGTTAGTTTTTGAGTCAGATAAGTTTGTACTGTCTAAGGGTGGAATTTTTGTTGGGAAAGGATATTTGTAACAAGGAATGTTTAAGCTTAATATTAATAAAATGAATAATTCTATTTATATGCTTGATTCTTTTTATTTATGGCATGCTAGATTAGGACATGTTAATACTAGGAAAATGGATGATATGGTTAAATTAGATTTAATTCCTAAGTATGATAATGACATAGGAGATAAATGTAAAGTATGCATGCAAACTAAAATAACTAGAATGACATTTCCTAAAGTGGAAAAGACCACGTCTTTGCTAGAACTTGTTCATAGTGATGTATGTGACATGCATAGTACCCCCACTAGAGGAGGCAAAAAGTATTTTTTGACATTTATAGATGATTTTTCTAAATTCTGTTATAGTTATCTTTTGCATTCAAAAGATTAGGTACTTATTAAATTTGTTACTTATAAAACAGAAGTTGAAAATCAATGTAATGTCAAAATAAAACGGCTTAGGTCTAATAGAGATGGAGAATATCATTTTCCTGAATATTGTGAAAATATGGGTATTATACATGAAACTTCTGCACCTTATACACCTCAACAAAATGGTGTTGCTGAAAGAAAGAATAGGACCTTAACTGAAATGGTAAATGCTATGCTCTCTAATTCAAGCTTAACCACTGGTTTTTGGGGTGAAGCATTGCTTACTGCATGTTATATACTTAATAGAATTCTTTTTAAAAAGAAAAACATGACTCCTTATGAGCTCTGGAAAAACAAGAAACCTAACTTAAGTTATTTTAGAACTTGGGGTACGGTTGTAGGGCAATTGTAAGATTGCTTGATCCTAAAAGGAAAAAGTTAGGAGAAAAAGGAATTGAATGTATACTCCTTGGTTATGCTTTACATAGTAAAGCATATAGGATTTTGGTAATTGAGCCCAATAGTTCAATTGAAATAAATACAATAATAGAATCATGTGATGCAACATTTTATGAAAATAGATTTACTACTATTCCAAGATTAGAATCTAATCAAGAAAATGAATTAATTCCTTTACCTTCTGAGGAAAGTAGTGAACATAGTGAATCTATTGAACCTAAAAGGAGTAAAAGAGCGGGGATTGCAAAGTCTTTTGGTCCTGATTTTGTTGTTTATCTTGTAGAAGGAACTGGGATTTCTCATGATAGGCAAACAATGGTTTCACTTGTCATGGAACCAGATCCATTAACCTTTGAAGAGGCTATGAAATCTAAAGATTCTTCTTTTTGGAAAGAAGTTGTCATTGATGAGATAGATTCTATTATGGCCAACAAAAAACCTTCTGGATTTAAACCAATTGGTTGTAAATGAATTTTCAAAAAGAAAATGAAGGTTGATGGGACTATTGATAAGTTCAAAGCACGACTGGTTACTAAGGGCTTTACTCAAAAGGAAGGGATTGATTATTTTGATACTTATGCTCATGTAGCAAGAATCTCTACCATTAGAGTATTGATTGCTCTAGCTTCTATATATAAACTTCAAATCCGTCAAATGGATGTCAAAACAGCTTTTCTAAATGGAGAGTTAGAAGAAGAAATATATATGAAGCAACCAGAAGGTTTTGTTATACAAGGTCAAGAGCAAAAAGTTTGTAAGCTTATTAAATCACTCTATGGACTTAAACAAGCACCTAAACAGTGGCATGAAAAATTTGATAAGATTGTAATATCAAATGGTTATAGGATACATGAATCAGATAAATGTGTTTATAGCAAGTTTTATGGTAAACGAGGTTTAGTTATATGCTTATATGTAGATGACATGTTAATTTTGGTACTGATCTTGAAGTTATAGAAAGTACGAAACAATTTTTTGTCATCAAACTTCCAGATGAAGGATATGGGCATTGCAGATGTTATTTTGGGAATAAGAATTAAGAGAGAAAATGATAAATTAATTCTTACTCAGTCACATTATATTGAGAAAATTCTTAAGAAATTTAATCAATATGATAATACAACCATATCTACACCTAAATAAATCTCTCTCTCTCTCTCCTTGCATCCACCGACCTCAATTAGAAAAAAGTGGAAAGTAATCTTGGTAATCTAAAGTCCACCCTCATGAAACCCTCTCTCTCGGCATCCCGAAACCCTACCCATTTCCTTAGCAATCTCACCGAAGTGATCCCTCCGGCGACTAGCATCACGGACGGCGGCCTTTGAATGGTGACTAGCATCATCACCGGTCTGTTATTTCTGGAAAAATCCATCACGGTTTACTCCCCTGTTTTCACGCGTATCCAAGAATCCTAGCCGCCGGCGCTCTTCAGCCGCTGATGTCCCTCCTGCCGATCACCCTCTCCGGCATCTCCTCCTTTTTTCCGGTAAGCCCCATCCCCACTGCCTCTTCTTTCTATCCGAACCAATTAGAGATCTTTCAACCCCTGTTTTCTCGGGTCCCCAAGAAACCTAGCCACCAGCGCATCTCATCTCCAGCCGCTGCTATCTCTCCCACTGATTATCCTTTTCGGCATCTCCTCTTTATTCCGGTGAGCCCCTTCCCCATTGCCTCTTCTATTCTTCGCTGCAACCAGCTAATTTCTCACCCTCCAATTTTTGTTCCTCTCCATTTACCATTCTCACCGCCGGCGCTTCTAGCCGACGGTAGCTCTCATCGCCGGTCATCTTTTTCCGGCAGTGCTCTATTTTTTTCGTTGTTTTATAGAACTGACAATGGGCTAGCGTTTGGACGGCGCCCTATATCCCTCCGATGGCTTCTTCGTCGGCGAGGAACACTGGTTCTATTAGTTATAAGATCAGATCGTATGCTCAAGCGATTCAAAAGAATGTGGAGAATCCGGCATTCAGAATTCCCATGCGATTACCGGTGGAGATAGATGGTGAATTAGGTTTCATTTTTTCGGAGTCAGAGATGGTTAAAGCTGCCGACGAATTTCGTTTCGCATTGGTGATGAAGTTTTTGAGAGTTCGGTCGTCTATTGATAAAGTCAGATTATTTATTGTGAAAACATGGGGATTAACGGAAATTCCGACGGTCAGTTTTATGGATGACTATCATATTCTTATTCATATGAAGAATGAGCGAGATTTTGTGCATGGTTGGGCACGTGAAGGTAGAACAATGGAGGGGAGTGTTTTTCGTTTATTTAAATGGACAAAGAATTTTGATGTTAAACGGGAGTCTCCTCTGGCTCCCCAATGGATTTTTTTGCCTGGTCTTCCAATGCACCTCTACAGGATGGATTTTTTTACAGATTATAGCAAAACGATTTGGTCATTATCTTGGCACAAACAATGCGACGATTAATCGTACTCGTGCTTCCAGGGCGCGAATTTGTGTGGAAGTGGACTTGACTCAGGAGCCGGTGAGAGGTTTCCCTATCGTTTTATCCCCGACGCACTGTATTTGGCAGGAAACTAAATATGAAAAGCCTGGTTTTTATTGTTCAAAATGTTTTCGACAAGGGCATACTTCAGTTGTTTGTAGGGTTGGAGTGAAACGGAAGGATGATGAATGTGTGAAAGGCAAAAAGGTTTGGCAACCGAAAAATAATATAGAGGTGTTGGTGGAAAATGCGGTCTTTGAAGAAGGGGGTGCCAAGGGGATTCTTGATGCTTGTACCAGTACTTCGCAAGGTATTCTTGAGGGAACTAAGGTTGTTGAAAAAGAAACACATGTGATGAAGCAAATTTCCCAACATGTCATAGGTGAGCCTGTTATTCAGGCTTCGGTGGAGGAGCCAGTGGTTGAAAATAAAACTGATGAGGTTCATGTTGATTCACAAGTGGATAATGGGAAGAAAGTGTTTGATAATAGTGTTGAAAACAATGATGATGATTCCAAGGAAGTGTGGTGTGTTAGTGAAAAGCAGGATCCTCCAGATGGATTATCTTCGCAGGTGCAGGTTACAAATGAATAGGTGTCAGATGACATGGAGGATTCTCGAAAGCATGTCCTTCAGGGGGAGCGGGCATGGGCCTATGTATCTGATCAAGAAGAGGGCGAAATTCCTATGGTGATGGGAAAAGAAAAATTATATGAATCAGATGTGGATCATCGTTCGACTAATGGTAAATCAAAGATGGTGGAGAAAAATACAGTGAGAAAATCTCAACGGGCGCATACCCGATCTAAAAAATTGGATTTAGGATTGATACAATACTTTTTCTGGAATATTAGAGGGTTGGGCAGTTCTAGAGGAAGATTGAAGAAGTTTCTTAATAAATTTAAGGTTTCTTTATTTGCTATCTCAGAACCTTTTGCTGCTGTAAACCATATGGTTGCTCTTGGGTGTTTTTTGGATTTTAATCACTATGTTTCTAATGTTAATCAAGGTGGTTTGGAGTAACCCAAATAGTTTTGAAGTTGTGCTCTGTGCGTCCCAAACCTTGTCTGGGTGCTTTAAATGGGATGCTCATCGTATTTTTGTTACATTTGTGTATGCCAAGTGCTCATATATTGATAGGCGAGAGTTATGGTGTGATTTAGAAGAGAGGCTAGCCATGGATCAACCATGGTTAGTTATGGGTGATTTTAATATTATTCGTAGGGATTCAGAAAGAATTGGTGGGAATCCTCGGCCTCTTATTTCGATGTCGGAGTTTAATGACTGCATAGATCATTGTGGTCTTTTGGATTTATCTAGTTCTGGTCAGAGTATGTCCTGGTGTAATGGGCATGGGGGAGTGTCCAGAAGTTGGGCAAAACTAGATAGAGCTCTCATGAATAATGTATTTGCCAGTTTTTTTCCTTTTATTCATTATAAGTATTTGAGTCGCAAATCTTCAGATCACTGTCCGATGGTAGTATTTTCGGACCAGCATATTTCTTCCTATGGGCCTTCGTTTTCTTAATATGTGGTGTTTGCATGAAGAGTTCTTTTTGTGTGTGAAGGAAGCCTGGAATGTGCAAGATGAGGCGACTGGGCTTTTAAAGCTTTCTATTCGGTTGAAAAGAACTAAGATAGTGCTTCGTGCTTGGAATAAAAATGTGTTTGGTAGAGTGGATGTTGTGGAGGCCGCAAGAGATTTTTTCAGGGGTGCTCCTCTAACCAGGTTTTATTCTTCCTCTTTTATTGTTCTTATTCTGAAAGTGTCAGAACCCTCCGATTTTGATAAATTTCGCCCTATTAGTTTATGTTCTGTGGCTTATAAAATCTTTTCGAAGATTATTGTGAATCGTCTATCTTGTATTCTTGATAAGTTGGTCTCGCATGAACAAGGTGCTTTTATTCCTGGGTGAAGTATCTTCGAGAATATTACTCTTGCTCAGGAGATGGTTCACTCGCTGCATAAAAAAACTGTTGGTGGTAATGTATTGGTGAAAATTGATATGGCCAAGGCATATGATAGGGTAAATTGGTATTTTTTGTTGAATGTGATTCGAGCCTTTGGTTTCTCTGAAAATTTTTGCCGGCTTATTGCAAATTGTGTGCAGACTCAGTGGTTTTTTTGTTATGATGAATGGAACCTTTAAAGGATATTTTCAGTCTGCACGGGGTCTGCGCCAAGGGGATACTCTTTCCCCTTATTTATTCATCATTATGGAAGAAGTGTTGACGAGGCTATTGAGGAAAAATTTTGAGGAAGGTCGGATTGCAAAATTTCATCATCCGATTGGTGCTCCTTTGGTTTCACATTTATTATATGCTGATGACATTCTTATTTTTGCTAATGGGGGTAAGAGGTCTTTTTGAAATTTGGTGCACACTCTTGAGATTTATGAGAAATGGTCGAGTCAAAAAATTAGCAGAGAAAAATCTGCTATAGTTCCTTCTAAATTGATTTCGGCATCTCGGAAGAGGAGTTTGTTGAGACTTACGGGTTTTAAGGAAGGAAAGTTTCCTGTCACTTATTTGGGTGCGCCGTTGATCTCAGATAGGTTGACAGCCCGGGTTTTTGAACCATTGATTGAAAAAGTGAGGAATAAAATTGCTGGTTGGAAGTTCAAGTTGTTATCGCCGGGTGGTAGATTGATTTTAGTCAAGCATGTTTTATCAAGTATGCCAATTCACTTATTGTCTGTGATGAGTGTGCCTTCAATTTCGTTGTCTCGTATTAAATCTTTGTTAGCTAATTTTCTTTGGGGGGAGACAGATGGTAAAAGAAAGTATCATTGGCGCTCGTGGAGTAAAATCTGTATGCCTACTAAAGGAGAGTTGGGCGTGAGAGATCTTAATCAGGTCCAAAAATCACTTCATATGAAGTTTGCCTTTAGAATTCTGTCTACTAATAATCTATGGTCTGAATTTTTATGTGCCAAATACCTTAGAAACAAGCATATTTCATCTTATAATGCGAGACCGACTGATTCTAGATTTTGGAGGTCGATTATAAATGTGTTGCCGGAAGTTATAGATAATGTGAAAGTCCTAGTGCGTGGTAGTAATGCTTCATTTTGGTTTGATCGATGGTTGGCGTTGGGCCCCCTTTCGGTGAGGGTTGAAGATATTGCTAATAACAGATTGTGTATTAAAGATTGTTGGTCTAATAATTATTGGGATGAGGGTATTCTTAGGGAGTTGGTAGGTGAGGAGATCATTGAGGAGATATTACATCTGCCGCCTAGTGGTAATCAAGGTCTGGATATTTTTGTGTGGAAGCCTTCCTCTGATGGCACTTTTTCAACCAGTACAGCATGGGAGGTGGTGAGAAAAAGAGGTCAGGAATTACCTTGGCATGATTGGTTCTGGCATCAGCTATTACCTAAACATATTTCTATATGTTTGTGGAAAATTTGGTTTGACTGTTTGCCAGTGGATGCTCGGGTTCAAAGTAAAGGAGTGTCTCTTACCTCTGCGTGTGATTGTTGTGATCGGAGATGCATAGATAATAATGACCATATTTTTTCTATGGGGGCAGTGGCTCTAGACGTTTGGTCTTATGCTTGTATTGCTCTGGGTATTCCGTGTAGGCGCAGTTTACCGTGGAAGAATAGAGTAGCTACTTGGTTTAATTATGCTAAAAAATCTACTTTCAAAGGTACTCTAGTTAGCTTAATTCCTTGTATAATTACTTGGTGTCTATGGAAAAGAAGATGCAAGGCTAGAATGGATGTAAAGTATAACACGGCTGTGTCTATTTGGAGAAGTGTTCGGGTTTGGATTAAGTAATTGGCTAATAGCATTAGCTCGTTAAGTAACTTATCTATGCATGATTTGAAGATCTTAGAAGAATTTAATTTGGAGAGTCCAAGAAATTCTATGAGACCTAGAAAAATTGTTAAATGGTCTAGACCTCCTATGGGTTGGGTGAAGCTTAATTGTGACGGGAGTTGTCGAGGTAATCCCGGAAATTCGGGAGGGGGCGGTATTATTAGAGATTGGAATGGCATGGTAAAAGGGGCTTTTTCAGCCTCTTATGGTATAGGTACATATAATGGCGCGGAAGTTAAAGCAATTTTGGATGGTATTAGATTGTGTAAACGGCTCCATATGGTCAATGTGATTATTGAAAGTGATTCTAAAATTGTTGTAGATTGGATTCACGATGGAAGATGTACCTTATGGCATCTCTGGGATTTTTGGAAGGTTTTGCGAAAGGAACTTTAGGGGATAAATTTCGTGGTGGCTCATCAATTTCGGGAAGGTAATAGTGCGGTGGATTTTCTTGCTAGAGAAAGGGAAATGGGTATGATTGTCACGTATAATGGTAATCAAGATCTTCCCCGACTTTTGAAAGGTGTTGTGAGGCTGGATTATTTAGGCCTTCCTTATTTCCGTCATTAGATTTTATTTAGGCTTGTTCAGTTTTTTTACACATCTTTTTTTGGCCTGTTATTTTTGTGGTCTTCTTATTGGCTTGTTTTAGTTTTTTCGTATCCTTGTTTTATTTGTTTCGGTTTTGGTTTGTTTGTTTTTGGGAGGTTTTATTCTGTAATCTCTCTGTTTTGATTGGCTTGTTTCCTCGATATTCCTCCTTCATAAGTGAGGGTATTTTATTTATCTAAAGGTGTTTCAAAAAAAAAAAAAAAACCATGTCTACGCCTTTTGATCCACATTTAAATTGTATCCTAATACTGGTAAGGCTATTGATCAATTATTATATTCAAGAGTGATTGGTAGCTTGATGTATGCAATGACCTGCACTAGACTTGATATTGCCTTTGCAGTAGGGAAACTTAGTCGATACACTAGTAACCCAAGCTCTGTGCCTTGGCATGCAATTTTTCGAGTATTGAAATACTTAAGGAAAACTATAGATTTTGGAATAGTCTATACTGGATATCCTTCGGTTCTAGAAGGATACACAGATGCCAGTTGGATAACTGACAGTAAGGATTATTCTTCTACAAGTGGTTGGATCTTTACACTTGGAGGTGGTGCAATCTCCTAGGGATCAAAGAAGCAGACGTGCATCTCAGATTCAACCATGGCTGCTGAATTTGTGGCATTAGCTTCAAGCAGCAAAGAGGCAGAGTGGCTGAGAAATTTGCTACTGGAAATACCTGTGTGGCCAAAACCAATGGCACCAGTATCTTTGCGGTGTGATAGTGAGGCAACTCTTTCACGAGCTTATAGCCAAATTTATAATGGTAAGTCCAGGCATATAGGACTTAGACATAGCTATGTGAGATAATTGATAACAGATGGTGTAATAACCGTAAATTATGTGAAGTCAAGTGAAAATTTGGCTGATCCTTTAACAAAAGGACTTGCAAGGGATTTGGTGTGGAAAACATCAAAAGGGATTGGGACTGAAGCCCACATAATTTATCACTCCTGGTGGAAACTCTACTCAACACTTGAAACATCAAGTTCTTGAGTTCAATGAGCAAAGTACATCATATGTCGTGATAGCAAGCACTCAATATTCTTAACATGCATTGAGAATCTTAAAATATATTCATCCCAAGGTTGAAGTGCTTGGTACCTATAATGTGAAAGGAAGAAGGATGAGTTATTTAGCTCTTAATAGACTTACAACTGTGCAGTTGGAGTACTGTAATTACAGGGTATTTTATAAGTCTACCTATATGAGTGTGGAGGTGGTGCCGTTTCCTATGATGTCCAAGGGCTTTGACTCTAGAGCACTCATAAAATAGGATAAAGACCCAAGGCCAATCCACGGGTTGGTTTTTTTGAATACTCTAGGTATTTTGTCTTATGTGTGAGACATATCCGGTTAATCGTATAAGATTGCTAGTTCAAAGATACGTCTACTATGCCATCTTGATTAACTTTGATGAGTTTCACTAAAGTAAAAGGTTCAAATCAATAAAATACCTTCACCTATGCATAAGGCTGCCAAGTGAACCAAGAATCATCATCTTGTATTTTGAAAATGGTGGGGGATTGTTGAATATTTTCAAAATAAAGTATTTTTAAAATGGGTTTTATATTGGGTTTTTTTTTGAAAATTTCCTTTGTTCTTAAGAAAGCTTGAAAGTGCGTTTTTGCACTTGTCCCACATTGGAAAAACAGATAGAGGTTAAAGGTTTTATAAGTTCTTAGTTAGGACTTATGGGTTGGGCCCCAATGGGTACCAAAGTTTTGTGAGGAGGGAGGACCTAAACAAGATTGGGCTTGGACCCAAAACAGCGCGCGCCCGCTCCAGTCCGGGCCGGGTTGGGTCATTAGATCCAATGGGTCTATTCTTTTTGGATAAAATCAAATTGGGTTTGGGCCTGGGTGTTGGATCTGGAGCGGAACTGACCCCCGGATGCGCAGACTTGGGTCTGGAGCGGATCTGCCAACCCGCGCGCAGATCCAAACGGTCACAACTGTTTGGATGCGAAAGGGCACGAACTCTTCTATTTGGTGGGGACAAATATTGTCTTTAGGAAAGCGACATAGTAACGTGACTTGAGGCGTATATTCTACTTTGGGGTTTTGCAGGCTACACCAGATATTTCAACATGCAAGGCATTAGAAAGCTATCTAATCTAACGGTGGATTTCTTAGAATACAATTCTCACTTTGGATTTTGCAAACCATGAATAAAAATATATATGGTCAACAAAACATGTCCCATTGTTAAATTACATGATAATTTTAATTTTAATTCAATTAACCTATAAGCAGAAGATAAGTCTCCCACTACACATTGAAAGATGTAAGTGCTGCAATTTGTGTTAAATATATGGGCAATTGCCTAATTGCTTATTTAAAAATCATTCCATACAGTGGACAGTGTACCCCAATAGCAACTCCTTAACTTTGGGAAGAGGGTGCAATCCTACCATTCCTACCTAATTAAAATAACTTATCAGACTCAACCCAGAATGTTTTGATGATGATTTTATTCATTTTTTTTTTTTATTTATTTGGTGCCATTTGTGTATACAATCCTTTTATTTCCTCAGTCTAAATCAACCCTATGAATACCAATTTCATTTGAATAAATGTATGTTGATGGAGAATCTGAAAATATACTCCTGATGTAACCATCCAAATCAATCAACTTTAATTTGATCAGTCATATATTCCTTTTTTTTTAGCTTAGCATCTTCAGCTGGTCTCCAATGGCCTCTGGCACAGACCTTAGTGTGCCCATTTTTCCCTACACCGGAGTTGTCACCTCTTTCTCTCTCATTTTGTTGATTCAAAGTAAGCCACCTTTTCTCATCCCCAGCATCCTCTGTTATTTTTAAGCCCCTATTTTCCAATGGCTAGAACATACATGGTTTATTTCGCTGCTCCATTTGAGAACTTTAATCTGAAATCCGAATATTGGACCTACAGACCCTCTCGCTCTCTAGGATGATCCATTATCACAAAAGTGTTAGAGAGAGAGTGTTGGGGCAGAAGGAGGAAGTGAAGGAGATCGAGAGGAATTGGGCGTTTGGCAATTGGGCGGGATTTGCCCAAATGGAAAGGCGTCTCGGTTGCTTACTGCATACTCCCAAAACACACCCCTGCTGGTCGTTTTTGTGCCCAGCCTAGGACTGCAAACAAACCGAGCCAAGCCGAGCTTTGGGTTGCTCAAGCTTGGCTTGGTTAAAAGATTGATTATTTAAGTTCGAGCTGAGCTCAAATAGTCGAGCCTAAGTTAAACGAGTCGAGTTTTGGTATGTTTGAGCTTGACTTGTATATTATCAAATTTGTTCGCGAGCTATTCACGAACGGCTTGATTAATTTGCAACATTAAATTACAGTAAAGGAAAGTTAAAAATTAATGTAGATAGTTTAAAAAATGACTTTTATATACTTAGTTTATATTGGAAATAAAAAATTCAAGCAAAAAATAATAATAATAATAAGGTCCATATATGTTAAGCTTATTCAAGCCTAAATTATAATTTTTTTATGAGTCTAAACACAAGTTTTTAATGAGCTTGTTCACAAGCCTACTAACAAGTTTGTTCACGAACACAAATGAGTTGAGCCTAGGTGTGCTTGAGCTTGACTTGTTTATTAAACGAGCCTAAATTTAAAGATTGGGCTTGGCTTGTTTACTAAATAAACGAACTCAAGTCGAACGTACGTGTTTGTGAGCCGCTCATTTGCAGCCCTAAGGCCCAGCCATTTCTCAGCCATTGGATGCAAGACAGGATCATCTTGTTGAAATCTCTGCAAGCCTCTGCATTTTAAATCCCTACAGATGATTCGGATTGATGCAAAGTTAAGGTGATCTTCATATCTCCAATTGCATATCAAATTTTAAAAATTGGGGATTGAATTAGGTACACTTTAATTTAAAAGATTGTGATAACATATACTTGAAATGATTCAGTGCATCTCTCTCATTTATTATAATGCAAATCATATTCTTATGTAAGGTTTCTTTCTATTTTTAGATTCTTTTATAGCCTTTAAGAAAATTTAAAATAAATAAACAATTAAACAAGCCATATTGATCCGACAATTCATAACCATTGGATCGGATTTTTTTTTTTTAAATAAATAAACAAGTAAAATAGTGCTACCCATCAAGGGTAGCTCTAAACAAGT